>JBCEDN010000029.1:600000-803776 GCA_039880775.1 Diaporthe vaccinii
GGATTCCGTTCTCATCCTGGAGATGCCTAACTTGGTGTTGTATATTGTCTTACTTTAGAGCGATTTAGGTGTCATCCACACGCAGCTAGAATATGCGATCAGCGTCGAATATGCTTAGAAACAGGCTTTCAAGCACATGTACGCCGGCCAGACTCCTAAGAGGTTAGGGGAGAAACATTTAGCATGAATGACTCGGAGCACTACAAATGACTCGAACCCTGTGGCTGCCCTGGTGTCAAAGTGAAGTCCAATAGGCAGTTTCAATTTTTCCTTTGGGAAATTGCCCGACTGCCGAAACCGAGATAAGGGATATCCGGGTATAAAGTCTATCTGGACGCTGCTGGGCTCGGAAGGCATCTTGACCTGTGGGGCAGCACCACATGCATGCATACACTCGATCGCTGCCCGGGGTGAAAGGGGACACCACTTGCTATCAAAATGGGAGGCGTCGCTTCAAAGCCAAGCAGTGACCCTGACTGCACCCTCCAGGTCATAGGGGCCGGCTTCTCTAGGACCGGGACAGTTTCTATGGGTCTAGCCCTGGAGGAACTCCTTGATGGCCCAGTATGCCACGGCGGAACGCAGATGCACATGCTGGAAGAGAGTACGTCGCATTGGCCTCTGAACAAAAACCGGAATCGTCGCTCACATGTCAGTAGAATACCCCCGCCAGTGGGTAGAGGTCTACCGAGCTCGCCATGACCGCCCGAAGCTCCTTGCGGCGCTACGGAATGTCACGAGGGGCTTCGTCGGCATCACCGACATGCCTGGCGTGCACTTCATCCAGGAGCTGTGCGAGATCTACCCGGAAGCCAAAGTCATCTGTGTCCGTCGGGACCCGAAGCGGTGGCTGCAGAGCGCTCAGCATATGAGCAACAAGATGACGGCGTGGTATATGCCCGTGCTTATGTGGCCGATGCCGGCGGCGAGGTGGTTCTCGACATGGCTTGAGCTGGCCGTGGCAAGAACAGGGGAGTTGGGCTTATTGCCATTTGACGAAGGTGAGTGCGTTTCCTTGGCTTGCTGGCTGGCGTGCATCGTTCTTGTAAAGAGTTGGATGGGAGCGAAATATACGTAGCCTTTTTTCCTTCAAACTCGCCAGACTAATCAGTGGGATCAGACTATCTCAACCGCTACAATGAACATGTTGCACGTATTGTTCCCCCAGAACGACTCTTTTGGATGGAAATGGGCGAGGGTTGGGCACCTTTGTGCAAGATGTTGGATAAGCCTGTTCCGGAGAAGCCATTCCCCAGCGCCAACGACTCGGAAGCTGCTGATGAATTGATCGAAATCAAGATCAAGGCTGCCTGTCTGACATGGACTGGGATACTAGGAGCTGTGGGGCTTGCCACGGTGGTAGGGATTCGCATGTGGAAGTTTTCGAGGCGATAGATTGTAGCATGGAGCAGTTCGAATTGGAAACCATGCGCAAATTGTGCAATGCAGTGCCGTGGTAGAGCACTTGTGTGTTGTACGAGTGCCATTAGTGTGAGGAATAAGCCATCGCATCTCAATTTCCGTTACTTGGAAGCTCAGGCACCAATATGGCGAGCTGGCTACCCTGACGAAGTGACATCTCTCATGTATGATATACTATCTACCAGCAAAGTTTGGTTTAAAAAGGCGTATGAAAATTGTTTACATTAATTCTGGAGATGGCGTTTGTTTTTTGCAAAAAAAAAAGAAGAAAAAAAAAAGAAATACAACTTGGAAGGTTCATTTATAATTGATCTATATTCACTCAACTGTTATCAACTCAAGTTGAAGCATCTGAAACTGTCTAGAACTCGTTAAAAGTGTTTCTAAAATGATCCCCCCCTCCCGGCCCTGACCTTTTCCTTTTCTTTTCAGACAAAAAGTGTTCCTGCTCCTTTGTTTAACATCATCTTCTTGTTTCGCTGTGCCTCGTCTTCTAATGCTTCTCCTGGCCCTATTGCTCAGTCGATCATCCTGCGTTGGAACGGATCACAACCATGCAAAATATTCATCGGCGGTATCGCCATCGCTTCATGTCCCCATCAATGTGGTTCCTTTCCGACACGGCAAGGGCACTTGGCAGCTTCTTCCGCTCAGCCCATCTATACAGCCCATCAACAACGACATAGATGACAATGGAGAAGAACGCAACCAGGACCGTGCTGACGATGAGCTGGGTCGTGCCGGCATCGATTGCGCTGAACAAACTGACGGCGAAGCCAGCCGGAGTGAGAACAAAAGCCAGCAGGGTGAGGATGCCTAGTCTGGCGTCGGTCCGGGCGGCCACCGTATTGAACTCCGAGTCCATCAAGTAAACACACTGCTCCCGCAACATCTCGACCTGCAGGTTCGATGTCTCCAGGTCGTTTGCCAGGTCGGTCAACCTGTCATTGAGGCGGTCGGACTGGTACCGCGCGCGGGCTACGCGGTCGACCAGCACGCCGTGGCGGTATGTGTCTTGTTCCCCGTGGTGATGGACTATCTTCTCTATTGACCTTTGCGCTATCTCGTGGGTCTTGAACTCCTGTCGGAACTCTGATACTGGAAAAGTCGTCAGCGGGGCACCAGAGGGTGATATGAGGACCGTAGCTTACATCGTATCAACGCCTCCCTTAGCCTTGCCACCCGGGATATCACCTTGTCTCTTCTACTGTACGATGCGGGTTCCTGCCGAGTTTAGCGGCTGCACCGCGACAGGCAGCCCACTGCCTTGAAATCCATTGGTACTTACCATGACTTTATTGACCTCCCAGTCAGCCCCGCGACAATGGTCTTGAAGTTGTTGAACAGATGATGCAAGTCCATGAAGAGGAACAAAGGCTGCTCGCGCACATTCCTCCACCAGTACATGGTCGAAGGCTTTCTGTACTGCTCAATCATCCTCCTCGCGTAATAGTGGTGGTCGGACGGCGCACGACGCCCATCCCGGGGGAAGATGACCACGGCCATTGGCGGCTGGAGTCGCTCGCCCTGGTCGCCCGGCACCTCAGCAAGGACCGCCTCCCGGCAGCCCACCCAGGCGCCGATCCACGTCGTCTCCGTCAGCAGGTCCTCGGCCTCGGGCGAGTCCGGCCCCGGGTGGTTCGGGAAGACGCCGTTGCCGCCGCGGTACTTGAGCGCCCACGCGACGTTGCCGCGCACGCCGCCGCCCTCGCCGGGGACGTAGGGCTGGCGGGGCCGCTCGTTGACGACCGAGTTGATGATGTGCCTCGGGAAGCGGTGCCCCGTGATCCCAGAGAGCTGTCTCTTGAGGCTTCCGTACAGCTCGCTGCCGGGGGCGGTGCGCCAGCTCCTCGTCTGCTCCGTCACCTCCGCGACGATGATGACCAGGTCGTCGGGCCACCGGCTGCGGTACGTCTCCACGTGCGGTGCGAGCTCGCCCAGCGTGGTCTCGTCGAAATGATGGGGCCGCTCGTAGACCTGTGCGGACGGAAGGAAGGATCTCTCAGTCAGCACCGTCACATCTATGGGCTGCTCAGGCCCCGCAGAGTTTACGCTTTGTCGATAGCGCCGTTTTGATTGTTTTCTTTCCATGTCTCTTCTGGCCCCGATATGTGGTGGAGAAGTTCGAGCCAGTCGTCAGTTGCACTCGAGCATAAATTGTCATACCCGGAGCCTTGCCTCACACATCGCAGCCGGACGTTGATTTTCAGCCTCAGTCTGTCCAACTCTACTAGTTGCTAGACCAGCCGCAGCTGAGTCATCCTACATACGTTCCTCGCAAATTGCAACAGTATGATGGGTGCTATCGTGCACCCCCGCTTACCTAGGTTGCTGCCCCATGCTAGTGCTGACATTTCACGAGTGTATAACGCGTAGACATCGACTGAGTATTGCCGAGAGAAGTATTCATTGACGATGCAGGAACTGATATTTAATACCTAGAAGTCACATGCCGCATGTTTATAATCATCAGGGATTCCTTCAAATCGGATGATAATCATAAATGAGCGTGATAGAAGGCCAACAATGAGCCTTGATGGGGAGATAAGTATTTCTCAACTAGAATCAGGACAGCATATCATTATCAATATTGTCCACCAGTTGGGATGCCACACCTTGGAATCAAGGACGGTCCTGTATTTAGAAGACATTGGTGGCTTCCCACTTCATATAAGTTTCGCAACGCAAACCCCGAAGAATATCGTCACGTGTGTGGTAGCCTGTTGGCTGAAAGAATCTTCTATGTTTGTGGAGACGCGACTGCCTTTCAACCCAATCAAGCTACCATAACAGCTACAGTACTGTGCCCGCGTTAACATAATAAACAGTAAGCAGATCATCTAATCCACGGCGCCCAGAACAACGACCGCTCTGGCCATAAATGCGACTTCTCACACGGAGTTGGGCCTGGCAGAATCCTGGCGACTCGTTCCTGTCGGCTAGCGGCTCCTCTGATTTGTCGGACGAGTGATGTGGTAAACATTGATAACCAGTTTGTGGGGAGTGCGGGGAGGGTTGAGATCCACAGGGCGGTCTCTCCTCATTTTGTTTTCCTGGGGCGGACAGGGTTGGTGCAGAAGACCACCGATGGGGACCAGGTTCAGCGTTTCCACCCCCACAGTTCCCATCGCCCCGGAATCCCCACACCACTTTTAGACACGGCCTTACCGAACAGAAGTGACCAATAGACTGATGGTTGGCCCCATAGTCTGATAGGCCACGCGGTCTTTGCTGGGGTGATGCGGAGTTGGACGAACACATGATTGATCGGTGATTTAGTCACTTGGGGGCCCCGCAATCTCCAGCTCATCGTGTGCAGTGATTGCCCCTGCCGAAAGTCAGAGTTCTCGGGGCAGGGATGCCCGGGAGCTGAAGCTTCTTCCTGGCATGGATAGTCCGCCCTCGGCTTGCTCAGTGGTTGGCTGCTGTCATACAAACCTCTCCATTCCCGCGCACTATGCTGCTTCGGCACAAGGAGATCCTGACTGGCTCGGCGTCGGGTGGCACTCGACCTACCGACACGATGGGAACAGTCGATGGAGTGGGCAATAAGCCGACGTTTTGCCGGCGATGGAGGCCTGGGGGAGGGTCTTGTGCATGGGGTTCCGTGCCTGTCAAGTTCCAATCACGTTCCGATGATGTATTCCGCGCCTTGGTATATGGGGTTGATGGACTGCGATCCTTGACATTCTCGTGACGAGAAGAGGGGCTCTCGCCGTCGTAAACTGCCGTTTAACACTATAGAATTCCTCAATGCCAAGCTGCCGGTTCCATTTCTTGACCCATCCTTGGACACCGTCCGTGATAAAAGGCCCGAGTAGAAATCCCCACGCGATGTTGAAGGCCGAAGCGCGTATTGTCGTATCGGATGTGAGCCCAGGCAGGACGTCACCGCCACAGGGATGGCCGGCATGAGCTCGATCTATAAGAGCAGGATGCATCGCATCTAGCACCCTGTTCTGGCAGGTTGTAGTTCAGCGCGCAGCTCCCCAACACACCCCAATACAGAGCCAATATGCTTCGCTCAGTGCTCACGGGTCTCGCCACCACGGCAGCGCTCGGTCAAAATGCCCACGCTCAGTTCGTGGTGACAGAAGACACCTACTTTGCCGGGCAGTCTCCACCAGTGTATCCATCACGTATGTACCTTCTGATGTGATGTATTCATTGGGCGACAACTAACAACTAGAGCCAGCCCAGCAGGATGCGACTGTGGCCTGGGCCGATGCCATCGCAAAAGCTAAGGACCTAGTCTCACAGCTGACCCTGGAAGAAAAGGTCAACCTGACATCAGGCGTAACTTCAACGACGGGCTGCTCGGGTTCCATTGGTGGCATTCCTCGATTGGGTTTCCCAGGAATGTGTCTGAACAATGCCGGAAACGGCGTTGGCGCTACCGACTACGTGAGCGCATTTGCAAGTGGCATACATGTCGCCGCAAGCTGGAACAAGGAGCTGGCATACGATCGGGCCTGGCACATGGGGCTCGAGGCCAGGACTAAGGGTGTCAACATTCTCCTGGGCCCTGTCATAGGTCCAGTTGGCCGTGTTGTGCAGGGAGGCAGGAACTGGGAAGGTAAAACACGGCAACCCCTGCACGCTGTTTGGGAACGATTACTGAACGTGTTGTCATAGGCTTCTCTCCCGATCCATACCTCAGTGGCCAACTGGTTCATGAGACCGTGGTGGGAACACAGGACACCGGAGTCATGACCAGCACGAAGCACTTCCTTGCTCATGAGCAGGAGGCTCATCGAATCCACACGAGGACGAACCACACTCCATGGGCTGTCCCTGGATCCTCTAATGTTGATGACAGGACCATGCACGAGCTCTACTTGTGGCCCTTTGCCGACTCGGTCAAAGCCGGCAGCACGTCAATAATGTGTGCATACAATCGTGTGAACAACTCTGGCCTCTGCCAAAACAGCAAAGCCCTCAACGGGCTCCTCAAGACAGAGCTTGGGTTCCAAGGATTCGTTGTCTCAGACTGGGGTGCCCAGGAGTCAGGTGTTGGCTCTGCTCTGGCCGGCCTGGACGTCGTCATGCCTAGCTCAACACTCTGGGGCGCGAACCTCACACTTGCTGTGAACAACGGCACCGTGAATGAGAGCCGCGTCGATGATATGGTCACCAGAATCCTCGCCTCCTGGTTCCAATTGGGCCAAGACGCCGACAACTTCCCAGAACCTGGCTACGGTCTGGCTGCTGATCTCTCAAAGCCTCACCGGGTCGTTGACGCCCGCAATGCCAGCTCAAAGCCAACCTTGCTTGCTGGTGCCACCGAGGGCCATGTCCTTGTGAAGAACACCGACGGGGCCCTGCCCTTGAAATCTTCCGAGACAAAGTTGATTTCGCTGTTTGGATACTCAGCCAAAGCACCCAATGTCAACACCTGGGTGGCACCCCCTACAGGAGCCGCTTTCACTCAATGTAAGCAGACTTGGAGGCCTAAGACTAAATTTTCTCCGTGGCATATCAACTCACACTGATGTAGGGACCGGTGGTGCTCAGTCAGCCAACTACACGGACTTGTACCTCGGGTTTTTCGGAGACCTGAGCCTCCAGTATTCTGGGATCGCTCAGAACGGCACATTGATCAGCGGTGGAGGATCCGGCGCGGCCTCTCAGAGCTTCATCAGCTCTCCATACGATGCACTTGTTGCCCAGGCATACGAAGATTCCACCGATCTTTACTGGGACTTCGAGAACGATAACCCCCTGGTCAACCCCACAAGCAACGCCTGTATCGTCTTCGGCAACGTCTGGGCCACGGAAGGCTATGACCGGCCTTCTGTCCGCGATGACTACACCGACGGCCTGATCAACAACATCGCTGATCAGTGTGCCAACACAATCGTTGTGTTCCACAACGCGGGTATTCGTCTTGTCGACCAATTCGCAGACCACCTCAACGTCACAGCCATCATCTTCGCCCACCTACCAGGGCAAGACAGCGGCAGGGCTCTCGTCAACCTCCTCTACGGCAAGGAGAACCCCTCCGGACGTATCCCATATACGGTAGCCAAGAATGAGACCGACTACGACAACTTCCTCAAGCCCGATATTGTCCTCGACGGCATGTTCCAGCACTTCCCCCAGTCCAATTTCACCGAGGGTGTCTACATCGACTACCGCCACTTTGACCTCAAGAACATTACCCCTCGCTACGAATTCGGCTTCGGGCTCAGCTATACCACCTTCGACTACAGCAACCTGCAGGTCAGCGAGGTCAACGGCTCAACAGAACAGTACCCGACCGGTGCCGTCGCCCTGGGCGGCCAGACCGACCTCTGGGACGAGCTCGTCACCGTCACCGCAGAAGTCACCAACTCGGGCGGCGTCGACGGCAAGGAGGTAGCCCAGCTGTACCTCGGCATTCCTGGCGAGGACGTGCCCGTGAGGCAGCTTCGCGGATTTGAGAAGCCGTCTATCGCGGCTGGGGAGACTGCGACTGTGACCTTCACGCTCACGAGGAGGGACCTCAGTGTCTGGGATGTTGCGGCTCAGAAGTGGCTGCTGCAGGCTGGGGACTACACGGTCGAGGTCGGCAGGTCGAGTAGGGATCTGCCTCTGAAGGGCACGTTTAGCATTTCGTGATGCATTCATGAGCTATGAGCGGTCTGTAGTAATTTCTAATGATGATTAATGATGCTTGTGTCGCAGTAATTGCTTATCGAAATGCGCTCAGCACCTCTGAGTCGTGTGATAACCGTGATTGGTGCTTTGGAGGGGGAGGTGGGACAGGGCAGTCGGTGTTCGTTCTAAGAATATTTAGCCCTGAAAACCATGGAGAAAACTATACTCCTTCCACTCCCTTGCTTTATTTCCCCGTTTAATTCTTCCATTCGGTTGCTTCCCTTTCTACTTTCCTTCACCCTCGGCCATGGACTGCTTTAAGCAAAATTACAACCTCTGATAATGGGTTGTTTGTTGTTGTCCACGTTCGGCTTGCCCTTGTGTCTTGACTACCACTTCGGGACCAATCTCCTTGACTCTGTTGACTTCCGGAAAATCCATAAAAAGAGCTTATCTAGCTCTCACTCGGATACTGTGCCCTCGAACTCGTCACGGCAGCGCTTGCGTGTCGCAAAAAGCGGGCCCAAGTCGCCATCACCGAGGCCAGATGCTCGAACTTGTCTCTTCAATGTGACAGCATTGTCCATCCACCGGAAATAAGAATAACCCCAAATCAGGTCACCCAGAAATGGCAAATGCGTTCTGAAGGGCGTGCACATCTGATGGTCAGGGCCACAGACGAGAATGATTTCTTTCTTGATGCAAGAAATGAAGCGAGCTGCACTGGCCAAGAAGTCTTCCACAGACATGCTGATCATGTTTAGTGGCTTCAAGGGAGAATCCTTGCCAGCTGACATCTTGTTGACGATGCCTTGCATGGCATATTCGCAAAGCATCCGTTCATTTGGGCGCCACATAGAGCCGTCATGTTTCCGACCCATGCAGAAAAAGGCTCCACTGTAGGACTTTGACGAGTCAAATGATTCAATGGCATCTTGGAACTCTTTGATCTCCTTCTTCAGAAAGGTTTGGACCTCTTCGAGCGCCATCTTACGTGCGGCCTTGACTTTGGCTAGAATGTCGAAACTTTAGCCAGGACCTAGTAAAATTAAGCCGGTACACTTACATGCGAGTAAGAAAATCACATCCTTCTCAGCGTCGTATCCTAACAGGTTGTCTCTGGTTAGAGTATCGGAATCGTCTGTTTCGTAGATTCTGAGGAGAAGATGGCCATTTCCATCCGTAGTCGTGGAAACCATCTGGGAGAGCTTGACGAAAGTTTCGTTGCGCTGGTGAGAGTAGCCCAGCACTTTCGTCACCCAAAGCCACTGTAGTTGGGGAACAACGGCGTCGTCGACATCCTCATCTGGCCGGAGATCATCTAGCCATGCTTTCGCAACCGCCCAGAGAGTCCTCCTCATGTTGTACTTGTCCGTGAGTACGGCGATTTCAAATGCAAGCTGCAGAGTGATCTGTGGCATCTCATGGCCCAGACCATGAACCAAGAGCAGCAGACACTTCAAAGCGGAGGGATTGTCTTCTGGAAATTCCACGACCCACTTCTGTCCGGCCGCAGGTTTTGCCTCCTTGAATGGGCCATAAAGGCAACGTTTCCAAAAAGGAGCGGAACGTGACAGAGCCTTGGAGCAAACAAGGAATCGAGTCTTGGTTCTGCCAACCACAAGTGTGAGATCGCCGTCGGGGTCAATTTTGATGACGCTCTGTTGGCTCTCGTTTCCTCCGTCACCTTGGTGACTGCCTGATGAAGACATGTTGTCGGTCGAGGAGAAAGCTCGAGGCGAATGGAGAGATGTGAGATGGGGATGGTTCGGTCGATCTGGCTGGTTGAGGATCGGCGTCTCGGCGGTTTGACGTCGTGCGGGTATTGTTCTTCGTGTCGTGACAAAGGGTTGTTCTACGTCGATCTCGGACTATGATGACGTATCAACGGCTCGAGAAAGGTCTGACGAGAAATTGCTGCGTGGACGGTGAAAGCGAGGAAGCATATGCCCAGAGAGGTCCCTGTAGCGTCGGAGGTCAAACAAAGCTGATCGCTGACCAAACTTTCATCTGATTTAGCGGGGCTCCATATACTCGGGGCGACCAAGGGGCGTATCCACAAACGGTGGGAAACCCTCAAAAAAGTCGTGTCTCTGATGCTGATTCGAGGGAAAAGTGAAGCGTACCTGTTTGGGAGCTCGCATAGGTCTAGTAGATGACCAGAGATCAGGGACGCCAACAGTCTCAGCAAAAGCTTGCACAGTGGGGTTGAAATGCCAGCATTGGGATCTCTGTTTTCTTGGGCTTCAGCCAGCCAAACTGAGTCGTTGTCAGACTTCAAGCTGGAATGAGCTGAAGTCAAGTACTTGTGGCAGCAAACGTTTTGCAGGTTTTTGGCAGCGACCGAGTGTGACAGTGAGACGGAAGAGCTTTGTGAAAGTCAGGGTTCAAGTGGAAGATTACTGGGAACGCTGCGTCTCTGAAAGGCGGCCAGCGAAGTGGGGAATGGATCTGAGGAAGATGCCTATGATTAGCAAGACAAGCCTTTCTTAGTGGTTGCAGCCACTCAGCTACATTTGCGACATTATGTGCGGTGTTTTCATCGGTTCAACGTTTGAGCGCCCGTTTGCTACGATGGGATGTAACGGAATAGGGGCATATGGTCAAAACAACTTTGTATGGAGCACGTTCAGACAGCAACACAAGAGACCACGCAGTCAATCAGACAATGAGACACTGGGCTCATCAGCTCGTTTGCTACTCAATATCTGTCCCCGCATAAACTCGACAGCGGCAATATTACCTGCGAGTGTTAACGGCTTTGACCACTCCAGAGATTGTCCCGTCAGCAAACCACGACGCCCCGACATATGTGGCCGCAGGCCCAAGGACAATGCTGCTAAATAGAACACTAATAAAACACCCAAGCAGCTGCGGAGCTGATATGTAGCCCCGCCGGCGCAGCTGGAACACGCAGTAGAGCGAGTATACAACGAACGACGCAGAAAGAATGGCCAGCTGTGTGTGGGAAACCAAGCTGCCTGGGGGGCCGGAGAGGTTGGAAAGTCCACCGCCGAGAGAATCGAGATATGCGCAGCCGCCAGGAAAGACACCACAAGCCCGTAAACAGTATCGGGTCCGACAGCTAACCTACCCAAGGCATTGTTAGCACCCTTGACGACTTCAACCTGCCCCAAGACAACTCGTTCGAAGCCCGCCGATCTCTTATTCCAGAAGCGGATGCCGAAAGTGAAGCCAGGCACAAGGACAGGAGCTAGAAGCCACAGCGGTCGGGCGACGGGGAAAACGAGTGTAAGGTCTGTCGGCAGCACGAACCCCATACCCAACGCCGCTGGGAAATCTCGCCAGGTATTGAATGGTACCTCGCGGCCGATCGTGAACCAAAAGGTCGGCATCAGAACGGACAAGGCGAGATAGGTAGGAACAACGATTGTCGGGTCCCATAATTGAGAAGTAAGTAGGAGGGGGAAAGGCCTTTGGGAAAGTCAGCACAGAGTCTCCAATTGAGTGTGTCGAGTAATATATCGTAGGGGAGAAGTATTACCAGCGCGAAATGCTGCTTACACTGCCAAGACGTTGGCCGTCCAGAGTCCACATGAAGAAAATGGACCCATAAACCAAGACATGGTAGATTAATGTCATTGTCGAATAAGATCCCACTGCCTCGACAATCGAAGAAGACGGAATAATAGCTGTCGCTCTGGGCCAAGTTCCCCAGCCCTTCACTCGAGTCAAATGTAACACCATTGTGGCCAGCAAGAGAGCTGTCACCGCCGTCACCGTTCTAGAAACCGCAGCTTTGAGCGGCTTGGAGGGCAACTCATCGGAAAACGGGACCAGTTTCGGCCGGAATGGGACTGGGATATTCTCGAGCCTGACACCGTCCACGAAGTCATCCATGAATCCGTTGAGGGCCGTCACCGGGTTCACCCGCGGCATGATGTGGCGGGCAGAGAACTCATCCATTGCGGGTGTGAAGCTGTCCGCCCGGCCAGCTGCCGTCGCTTTGTCCACGAGTGTCTTGACGCGGTCGAACCGCTGCCCCTGCACCCGGGCAAAAGGCCGCAGAGATTTCGTCGTCCGAGGGGCTATCCGTCCTCTTGAGCAACCGGGACAGCTCGTTCGCAATCGAAGCAGCTGTTTCGATGGCCGAGCTTGCGCCTTGCCCCGTCTCTGGGTTGAACTGGAAAGTCTCACAGTCAGCTCTGACTGTGATGCCAAGCCCCCTGAGTGAATAAGGCAGATCAACCCTACCTTGTGTGCCGCGTCGCCGAAAGTTATGATCCTCTGGAAGTGCCACTTCTTGAATACATGCTCCTGCAGAGCTGTCATGACTGTGACTTCTGACCTGCAATACAAATCACCTAGCTTCAGGCCCGGCATCACCGGTTCGTCGGAATGTTCTCTCACGACGCGAGCCTCGTCGTCTTTTGTGAATCGGGGTGCGTCCTTTCCGTAAGCCGGCTCATCCAGGTTCAGGAAGAAGAACCAATACAGCCTGTTGTCGACTCCAGGGAGAACGAACAGAATGAATCCGTTGTTGTAAGTCATCACTCCCGCGTGAACCTTGACTTTGGGCGGCGGGGTACTGATGCCGAAGATGGCCGCCTGTCAACTCGGTACGGCTAGCAGTCTGTCAGCATCTGTGTTCTCCGGCATTATCAATGAATAGTCTGACATAGCTCATGGACTTACATGACCACTCGTCTTCGGGAAAGTATCCGGGTCTCAGTTCTGCACCCAGTCGCCACATCTCCTTCCTCAAGGCGCTGTGAATACCATCGCCTCCCGCGAGGACGTCTCCACTATAGACGGTCCCGTCTTCTGTCAGGAACTTTACCCTGGAAGTAGCCCTCACAACCTTGGCAACGCGTTGATTCACTAGGATCCTGTCCTTGTGCTTGATATGCTTATACAAGGTCTCCATACAAGAGCGCCGCGAGAGGAAGATCATAGGATATCCAATCATGGAAAAGAAGCTGAGCTACTACAATGCAAAGCAGCCAATTTTGGTTGTGTACATACCAGCGAAGTAGTTCATTCATTTCGAAAGTCCAAAGCACTTGCCCCTCGGGCGAAAAGAACTTAGCATTCGAGACCGGTCCCTGGTCGTACTGTTCCTTGAAGGAATCGTACACACCAAGCTGATCGAGGACTCTGAGACCGTTGGGCAGAAGAACCACAGCAGCGCCGACATTGGCCGTGACTTCCGGGTACGCCTCGAGCACCAGATAGTCGATCTCGAGCCTCTCGAGCATCAGGGCCAGACTTAGGCCGGACACGCTGCCGCCGCAAATGAGGATTCTGAAAGATTTCTTCATCGTCAGAGAGTTAAAGAGAGATTTTATGCGCAGAAGGGCAGATGTTGTGCAATGTTGCTGTCGTGTGAATAGATTACAGCAGATGAGTTGTGATCATAACTCTTGTCGGTTTCCGGGCCCCCGTCAGAGCTTTTATATGTCTGAACCTGATTGAAGTTTCTTTGTACATCATCACATCTTGTCCACGTTGTCTGTGCGGCGTGCCTTGGACTAAAAGTTTCGCAGCCTCAGCCTTCGACTCGGGTAGCATCCTGGGCAAACCTTCTTGACACGGCGTTCTCGGGCCCCGAAAGATGACTAGCAAATGTGGCTTTCAATATGCGTGCCCGGACATGACGGGTCTGCAAGCTCCCCAGCAGTGCGACTTGTCTGCAGATGGTGCCCACAATTCGTGTCACTTGTATGTGGTTTTATGCAGTTGACGAAGCGATTGAAACCCTTGTGAGGCGCAAGGCGCAGTGCCATACGTATTCGGGCGTCGGGCCTGTCGGCCGCGAGCCGCCAAGAACAACCAGCTGCAGAAGACGACGCAAGTGCGGACGTTGTAGTCTTGAAAAAGTCCGAGGGAAAAAAACCAAAATAGATCTTGGCGCTTTACACGGAGACAACATGTTAGGGTTGTATTTGCTGAAGAGGGCCGAGCTGCGAGTGAGTTGTGTCCCCTTCGTGGGCAATGATGTCTTCGTCCTGTTGTTTGCATCCGCCTAACCCCACGAGTTATAAAAATATTTACCCTGTGACGAGTGTATAAGGTTATGTGGTATGCTAACAATTGAAAGTTCAGATGCTGATGGAAAGGGTGGATGCTGCTTCATCGCACTTTCAAAGCTTTGGCTACCTAACAGGCGCTCAACTTTAGGTGTAAGAGGAATGCTTAGATGTAACAGGCGAAGTAATAGTTTATTCTGATAGGACGTGAAGGAATGGGGTGAGTTGAGTTAAGAGCAACAACAGAGAAAAGGTATCATCTCTCCAACCCCAGTAATATTATTTGCAATGGCTGGCTCCAATCACTGGAGTGATCGTGTTGTAAGTTACTAGGCTTCTGTTGCTTCCCACCCGCATAAAGTATTGTTTTCGTCGGATTTACCTCAGAACGTACGCAGCAGATCAATCCAATGACGAAATGGTGAGCTAATGGACCCTACATACACACCCATTTGCCCTGAAAGCTTTAAGTTAAGCGGCCGCGGATGAGTTGTCCCAATTCTTCTCTTGATACTCATCGACATGCTCAACAGTGGCTTCAACCTTCTCTGTCATCAACTCTTTCACACCTCTCAGGAATGCTACGGCCACGATAGCCAGTACCACAAATGGGATCACACTTGCCCACGCCAGTTGGTAGGCCTTCGCGTATTGCCATTTGCTCTCTTCAGCAGCTGCAGCCCAGACGGCAGACGTTGCGCCTTCCACTCCCGTCAGGACACCTGACTCCAGACCCGCGAGAAGATCAGGAATGCTGGATGCCGGCAGGCCAGCATCGGTGGCAGCTTTGCCCACTGCCGGCGCATAGTTGCTGGCCAAGTGTCCGTTGATGATCACGTTGAGGACAGCGGAGCCAAACGCGCCTCCAATGGCGCGAGCAGAAAATGCCATGCCCGTGGCTGTTGACAGGAAGGCGTGGGGTGCTGTAAACTGTACGCAGGCGACGAGGAGCGTCAAGGGTCCAGATTGACCAATTCCAGCCAGCACGTTGAAAACAATCTGGGGTTTGTTCCAGGTAGGTTTGATACATGCATAGCAGATAGTGCTAGTTTAAGGTCAGCTCATGAGTCTCGCAGCGTTGTGTTGGCGAGACTTACACGACAAGGAATATTCCAAATGTCAGCAGCAGCGGGGACTTCATGTCCTTGTACGCAGTGGCGTACCACGTGATAGGAATAGAAGCAAACATGGTCAGGAGGCTGTAGCTTAGCTGCCTGATGGATATTGTCCATGCATCCGTGTCGAAGCCGAGGTGGAGGACAATCTGCGGTACGACGGAATTTACCGCGCTGTAGAAGATCCAGCCCTCGACAGCAAAGGCAAACGTGGAGAGCGCGAAGTTCGCATTCCGGCGGAAGAATACATGAGCGACGAGGCCATCTGTCCGCCCTTTCCATTCTGGTTCCGTTGTTAGTCATTTATCTTCGGGGACATGAAAGGGAGCACTGGTGGCTTACCATATCCAGCGAAAGCAACCAAAAGTGCCAGCCCCAGTGCAAGAGGAGCCGCAACGTGTGGGTCTGACCAGGGATATGCACCACCGACCCAGTCGAGGGCGAGTAGCATCAAGGTGGCACTGCAGATGAAGAGAGTGGACCCGATTGGGTCACAGGCCCAGATGTAGTCCTTTAGTCTCATCTTGGGGTACTCGCGCTTCTTGGGCGGCCAGTAGAACAAAAACAGTCCTAGAGACGTGGCACCGTGGAAGGCTGCTTGGATCCAAAAGATATAGCGCCAACCCGCCACATCGACGTTGGTGACTGCTCCGGCGCCGAGACCACCAACACTACATAGATGTCAAATGCCTGGGCGAGCTAGGGGGACTTCAAGGAAGGGTACGAACAGTCCACCGATAGCACCTCCCATGAAGGAGAAGCCGTTCGCCAGGGCTCGGTATTTCAGAGGCAAGATCTCCGATGGGATGGCCTGAACGATGGCAATGGTTGAGAGTGTCGTGCCAATCAAAATGCCTCCCCCGATCAACATACTCATCGAAGTGGCCTTTGCAGAGATTATTGCACCGACAAATGCGATAAGAGGGGGTACTGCCGCGAGGTATTTTCGATCGAGCACGTCGGATAGCCTGCCGACGATAGGGGAGAGGACGCTTTGCATAAGAAGGGGACCCTGGACACCTCGCATTAGAGCCGCCATCACGGGACCGCGGTGTAACACGACATCAAACGACGAACCTGAATAACCCAGCCTGCGAGGGGAGCCTCGCCCAGCTCCCTGATGATGAAGGCAATGACCGACCCTGCAGCCACGACCACGAAGACCTGGGCCATGATGGCAAAGCAAGTGATGAAGACGACAAGCCATGACCTCCAGCTCAGGTGGACATGCTCAGCGTCTTCGAGGGCCTCTTCTTCGATAGGCACAATAACCGGCTGCTTGCCATGGTGGTGACCGTCTGACGAAGCGCGCGGATCTGGGTGATGGGAAACTGCAGGCGTCTCGCCCTCACTTTTCGAGATATCCATTTTGACGTGGACGGGGATAAGAGGCAATTGGCGAGATTAGGGATGAAGACAGACATCCGCAGGCCTCTCCTCTCGGGGCGATAGGGAAGTTATACACCGTGGAGCAGGTAGTCTATTCTTTGATGGGGCTGTTTACCCCGTGGCCGACCCCGTGGGGTAAGAATGCGGGGAGGCCCCAGGTTTTCAAGACTGTCACTTGCACGGGCCCGAAGGACTGGGTCGGCAGTTGCACGGACTCCCATTGGGTTCAGCTGAGCCTACCTAAACAGAGCACGCGATTCCTCATTTCCTTCCCTGACATGATCGTCGACAGGGTCCCTCACGCGCCAGGGGCACAGGCGTCCTAGCCCCGGAGCGCCAAACGCTGCTAGTGAAAACAGGATGACCAGGTGCGGGGAAAAGAAGACCCCAGGGACGTGGACGACTTGACGATAGCCTCTTCAAATCCTCCGGCGGGAAAAGATGTAGAGCCTGGGAGTATGGTAATCCAATCTATTTCCCCCTATCTCTGGATGTGACTAGTTTCAGCCACAGAGGGCTTCTTGAAGCTCTAGGATCTTACTGGAGGCGCCTCCAATAATCGCAGAGTCCATCTTCAGTGAGCGATCAAGTGCAATCGGTCACAAGGTGTGGATTTTCGGCAAAGACATACTAGCTACAGCATGTCCTTTGCTTCCTATTATTTTCAGACGCCCACTGGGTTCAGCTGAAGCTGAGCAGAGGGTGCTAGTCTCTCCCGGTCGGGTGTTGCCTCGCATGGAGGCATTTTCGCTGAGCTCCGCCTTTCGGATTGAGTTTACACTCAAGTGCTTCTATGGGCCCTTCAAGCTACCAATCTACCATACCTATTTCCAGTGATGGCCTTTCACGTGCAAGAAAATGGTAGGTATAAGACCGAGCACAACGATGATCGAATAAGCAATGGACGAAGACCAGCTGAGACCCACACTATGTATCATGGTGGGAAACCTAAACGAAAGCGTCAGTAATACACAGTCTCAACAGCAAAAAGGTAGAGTACGTTACCATAGTGGTCCATTGAAAGCGATTATATGCCTGACCAACGAGGTAAGAATACCAAAACTCACCGCATCGTCAGCTGCGCAGTCAAGTGCGTAGGTGGCGAGCGTTGTCATGGCGATCTGATGTCCACCACCAGCAATGGCGGTTCCAATGACTGGCACAACCGTCCATCTTCCAGTCACAGCATTATCCGTTGAGACCAGGAACAGTGGAATCCCGGTGAGAATCAGACAGTATCCTACGTAGCTCAGCCATAGCCTGAACTCCAGCGGAGACGAGTCTCCATCTCGAGTCACCCTGCGGAATTTCATGCCAAAATCACTGAGCAGACCTCCCACTGGCTCAGCTAGTATAAATCCAATGATCATGCCGAGAAATTGCAGACTGACTTGATCAGAGCTGAGTCGGAACTTGCTCCCGAGCTGTAGGGGTATCTCGACAGCGATAAAAAGGTTGCCGAACAGAAACACAACGGACTGGGCGAGCGCCGGCAAGATGGCGCGGGGACAGGCAGCCAATGACAGGGGCTCGATAAAGTCGATTTTAGATATTCGTCTTGAACCAATGCGATCGAATTTCAGAAATTTTGTCTTGAAGTCCTGCGCTCTCTCTTCGGCAGTATCGTCTGGTGTGTTCAGATTGCGAGTGAATAGTGTCTCGTGGCCGAGGAAAAGGTGCAAAATAAACTGCACACCGTTGATGATAGCCAGGACCCAGAAGATCCATCTGAAGCCGGCTCTTGTGGTCACGAAGCTGAAGACAAAAGGACCAAAGGGGACCCCTAGGGAGAACATGAGCGTGCAAATGCTGACACCCCTGGCTCGTTCTGTTCTCGGGAACATTTCTGTTACGACGGCACTGCTGAGGGCATTGGCGGGAGAGAGGAAGGCGACAAATGCCCGAAAGAACATCATCGCTCCATAGTTTGGACTCACCCCACAGGCAACGTTTCCAATTACTGACAGGATCAATGACACTAGAAACACCGGCCGTCGCCCATAAACTGTTGCAAGCGGTCCCCAAGCTAGAGGCGCGACACCTAAAATGATGACTTGGATCAAGGTGAGATAAGTACAGTCGTGCTCTGTCATGCCAAATTCCTCGGCCAATTGGGTGTAGGCCGGAATGAGAGCGGTCATGCTGAGGGTCGCTACCATGCAGTGGAACGCATGCAGCAACAACACGCTGGCCTTCTTTCCCATCGGCCAGTTGTATGGATCCGCATCGCAAGCCGAGGGCATCGGGTCGAGGTCGAAAGTGCCGTGTCTGTTGGTGAGATAATCCTTTGCGAAGGGACTGAGATCGTGGGCAGGGGCTTCTTCGTCTGTTTCCCGGTCGACATTGAATTCTACGACTATGTCCTTCACTGCCTCCATCAGTACATCTGATCGGGGATGTGCTCTTGAGGATACGTGCTGCTCAAGGCTCTCTGGGGCCAAGTTGCGATGGAAGCTCTGTGTGCCGACATATGTCGGAGCTTGGGGCAAGCTCCGTGGCATGGTGACATAACCTGTTCAGGTCTTGCTGCTGCGGAGTCCCATTGGCATTGGAGAATGGATGTGTGTGGCCTGGTGGCCGAAAATGAGTGGGTTGCAATAGGCCTAGGATATTGATGTCAAGCGGTACTGGCGAATATGGGGCAGAAACACATCAAAACCGTCTGTATAGATCATGACACCTAGTCAGGTCTGGATTCGGCAGACTCCACCTATATGTAGTAAATGACATCGGAGTTACTTCTTTTACACTGCTTCGGGCCAAGACAGATACGGTGTGCGTGGGCAAGAAGACTGGTCTTATTCTGAACAATTCAAATTCGTAGGCACGGACCGGGCGTGTAGATTACACAGAGTGGCAGTTCTGGAGGAGGGATTGCAGTGCTGCGAGTCGACTTGTAGGTCTTGCGTGAGGACATAGCCTTGTCGTAAATACGAAATATGGTTAGGTTTTGGCAGCGATGACTCGATGTGTGCGCATATGAAATTTTGGCTCATGGAATGGTCGTCTGAGTACAGCCAAGCCGTCCGATATCCAAGGTCCGGTAGAACTCCATCAGGCGGATATTACACAACCGCTCAACCTCGGGTGTTTTATCAGGCGAAACTCCGAGCATCAGTAGCACTGGCAAATCAGACTTTCAAATTTCTCAAATATATCCGGGGCTATGGCGAATGTGGATTCGAGGCCAATTACTTGTCAAGTTTCTATTCCCTGTTCAACAACAGCTCCCCATGTGCTAGCTTAACTTACACTACAAATGTTACATGTAGTGAACACATGCCTTAGACATATAGGTCCATGCTCATCTTGGTACCGACGAGCTTAAGCCAAACGCCGACCCGCGATGAGGAAGAATGGTCAAGAAAGACCAAGAGAACTTGGACAGTTTGTAAATCGGGCCAAGAAGGGAATGAAAAGTTACGCACACGTGATTCGTCATAGCCGTAAAATTTCAAGAGCAATTCCACGTTCTCATTCTGCAATTATCCTACAATTCCGCACGTCGCATCTAGAGTGCGTTCACCTTGGCAGCGTGTTCATAGACCAACGGCTGCGCCTCCTCCTCGTCCAGGAAGATGGTGAAGCCGTCATCGTGGTTCCGCCCGTACGAGAAGTTGGAAAACCCGAACTGCCAGTACATGTCCGAGAGCCCCTCCTCGATCCCGATGGCCTGCCACTCGCCCAGGGCCTCGACCCGCGTGACGTTGGACGTCGTGCCGAGGTACTCTAGCTTCTTCTCCGGGGTCAGCCAGCCGTACTCCTCGTGCACGACCGGCTTGCCGGCGGCGCGGCCCGAGGCCGCGTGGTCCCTGATCCACTGGCTCGTCCACTCGACCGTCTTGCTCCACCAGTCGGGGTACGAGTGGAAGACCCCGAAGTCGATGCCGGGCAGGGCCAGCTCGGCGTCGAAGTCGCCGCCGTCGTACCCGTTGTAGAACCCGTCGGCGTTGCTGGGGTCGTTGAAGCCGCCCTCGCCGCCCCAGGTGACCAGGTGGTTGCCGTCGAGGCTCTTGATGTAGGTGCTCATCTCGTCGGTCCACGCCGTGAGCAGGTCGGGCGTGCAGTCTGGGCCCCGGGGGAGGTTGCGGGTGCCGTCGGCGCCGCAGCGGGGCTCGTTGGCGAGCTCCCATGCGAAGATTGCCGGTGAGTCCTTGAAGCGGGTGACCATGGCTTCCGCGTACCGCTTGTATGCCTCCTTGATTAGGGGGAGTCGGTAGAACTGGCATTTTTTGTTAGCCTGCAACCTGACATAGCCCAACGAAATAGGGAGGGGACAGGTCAAGGTCACATACGTCGTCATGGTAGACTCCGCCTAGATTGACAGTACTGCAAGGGTCACATGTCAGCTACGTGGTAGGTAATCTAGCTCGACAGTGTCCAAGATATTGTAAGCGGTATGGGCAGGGTATGTATGTGAGACTTACTAGACATCCATGCCTCCATAATCACTGTGAATCGTATTGTTAGCCACTTCTCGATGCCATGCGGCTGGGAAATACACGAAGCATTTTATACTTACGCCCAGTTATTCGTCAATGCGACAAGCAGCTTGATGCCGGATTTCTCAGCCGCAGCAACTACCTTGTCGAAGTGTGTGACATCGATGACCGAGGTGCCATCAGGCGAAAACTTCTGGAATGTCGTCGCCTCATCTCCGGTGCCATATTGAGGGAGACCGCCGGAGATAGTGGTGGCGTTCTTGTCGTTGAATCCCCACGTGCGGAAGACCTTCAACCCGGCATCTTTGGCAGCAGTCAGGCCGGCTTCAATGTCGGCTTGGGTCTGAATGCGTAGATTTGTCGTTAGCCGTGGCGCAATCTCACCGACCCTCCCAGCAGAGGAAAACCACTAACACCACTGAATGGAAAATAGTAGGCATTGCTTCCGGCGAAGACGAAGGGCTCACCATCGAGCTGGAATTGGCCACCTTCGACGGTCACGAAGGAGCTCGAGTTGGCCTGCCGCTTGGCGAACGGTACAGCGGCACAAAGGGTGACGAAGGAGGCGATGGACCAAAGGGGAGCCATTTTGCTTGGCTTGACTTAAGGAGTGGCTTGCCGTGATTCATAAGGCAGAGGTTGAATCGACTACCCATAATGTTTCTGAAAACGAAACACATTGTTGGTCTTATATATCTTCCATGTTGATTGTTTGTCATCTCGCGTGCTGGACCGAGGAAAGACGGAGCGCTTCAACCCGCGTTGGCGCTCGATCGCCGGTCTTAGCACCGCTTGGCGGCCAGATGCACCCCGGCGCCTTGGAAGAACTGCCTCAATTAAGGGGGGACCACTCGCATGGCTGCCAATCTCGTAGGCCGGAGCACAACCGCCCATGCCCCCGTATTGAATCATGGACTGGGTTAGGGTGCCCGGTGGCCAACACCACCTGACAGTCGGTCCATCGGCAGCGCAGCTAAATCTGTGACAACCAAAATATCGAGTTCTTGGTTTGTCGGCCACCTCGCGGTAGCCAATTCTGTGACGCAGGCGGCTGAGAAGCAAGTGAGAGTTGAGCTGGTATTTAATAGCTATATATGCCACGGCTGGGCTTTGGACGTGTTTTTCTTTTTGGCCCCCCACTCAGTCATCGACTACTGCGCATTCTGTGTCGGTCGTGCGGATCTTGACGGAACCAGCCGAGTACTACCCCATCACCAAAGACTGCCTCACTATACCGATGCCAAGTGCAACCACGCCAGTTGACTTTTGGGTGGGTGTCTTGTCAAGGAGACGACACCCTACACTAGTTGTTTATGGTGATGCATAATACCGCGGTCGTTCATGTTACTGCGTGGTAATGAGCAAAGTAACGGCCAGAGTTCCACTAGAAAATACGAGTCTAAGAGATCATCCTGAAGTCCTTTCATTTTCAGTCCATTCGTGGGCACCGCCATGAAATAGACCCAAATCTATCCCATAGCCAGGATTGCAACGAAGAAATGCTCACCTATCTACGCAGGTGAGTGTCCCGAGCAATCCAGATCATGAGACTTGATATGTGGTGGCATGGCTACATGGACTACGCTGAGGATTCCGATATGTTCTGGAATTCCGTACCTTTTGGCAGGGACACGGCCATAGTGTAGCGGTCACTCCCCGTGACATGATACTGCACCTAGGCCACGTCTGGCAGCCCATGACCTTGAGTATTCGAACTCACATGCACGAGTATCGATTGCATACATGATAATCTTTGATCAGTATTTGGAATCTTTTGGTGGCTAAGGTGGCTTCCAGAGTAAGTCACGACGCTCGCTCAACATGTCCGCATCATTCGTTGTACGAGGCTTGCATCTCAGTGCCTTATCTGACATGAGATATTTCAAGCTGGCGTCAGGTCGTATCTTCGTTTTGCGCAAACAGGATAGACTGTCCAGCCCGAATAGTAGTGGCGTCTCTTGCACAAGTGCAGCCCGAGTTGTGCGTACCAGCTCTCGAACAAGCCACATGGCGTCTCATTTGTATCAGACTTTGACAACCTCCTCATCGGCCGGCGCGGCTGTCCCATCCCAGCACCTGATTCCTCGACCACGCATCGTCATTCGAATTATACGTCTCGGCCGTGACGGTAACACGCGTCTCCTTCAATATGTGCTTCAGGCTGTCGTCGTCCGAGGACCCGCGCGGCTTGTTCTTGCTGCTCCGCGGCGACCGCATCGTATCCATCTTAACGGCCTCTCCCTCCTCGCCCTGCTTCAGCTTGTTGGACGCAGATAAAGGGAGGGTGCCTCGGCTCGGATCACGACTGGCATTGGTGCTCCCCCCAAAAACAGACAGGCTGAGCAGGGGCTTCAGGGTGGGCATCGATCCGGCACAGATGCCGATTCCCTCCTCGACCACGGACCATAGACCGATCTGGCCTGTGCTGAACATGAACTCGGCCTGGTCATTGTATAGCGTGAGGTATCGCAGGCGGATGATGGTTGCGCAACTCGCACTAGTGGGATAGTCAGCTCCACGGGCTTGAGGGGCTGACGAAGACGCCGTAGGTATGCAAAGAACCACTTACAAAGCAGCGAGGCCAAGCATCAGAGCCACCGAGATCTTGACCCGCCACCTCATTTGGAGGGGGATCAGCAGGATGGCGGGCAGGATCGCCAGGGCCAGATCGGTGACGATGGACACGGCCGAGAAGAAGAAGCTGACGCTGCTGTTGAGGATGGGGTTGCAGACGCCGGTCGTCTCGCCCCACAGCGCCGTGATGGGGTGGCAGATGTTGGCGATGACGAGGATGAATACGATGCTCGCGACGGCGGTTGCGCCAATGATGAGCCAGATGGTCCACACGAACCGACGGCGGGAATCAGCGATGCGGAGGAGGGTTATACAGATGCTGGCCTTGATGGGCACCGTACATGACGAATAAAAGAACTCGGCGATGAAGAACAGCTGTGGGAATCGTCAGCTGCTGCCCCCATGAGGAGGACTGACCGCCTGGGGATCTTCACCTTAGTCCCGTGCATAATAACCGGCGGGGTGAGATCCTCTGAGAGCTGCCCGGCGCCGTAGAAGCAGCAGACGATGACTAGTGCGCATGTCACCGAGTAGAGGATCTGAGGCTGAATGTCAATCATCTGCCCTCCATGGGACATGCCTGCAATCCGAGGGAACGGGTGGGTAGGAACGTACCAGACCAGCGAACATCAGGTAGTCGTCGGCGCCCATCGCGTCTGGCTTCAGCCATTTACGCACCGCGAGCCGTGCGCTGAGCGTTACCCAACTCAGCGTTAGCATGGCAATGGTGACATGCAGGAGGACGACGCCATCGCCGGCGGGATCGACCATGGCGGCGGGAGCTTGTGCTAGGTGACGTGGCGTCGGGTTCGACCCGGATTCCTGAATCGGGTGTCGGAGAGAATACACGTTATAGTGTAGGTGAACAATGGAGAATCTGGGAGATCCGTTGGGCAAGCGCGGCTTGTTTTGTCCTTGTAGGAGGAGAATATGCTTGATTTGAGCTTCTCCGGCTCGTTGCTCACAGCCAAGATCGGCTCTATGTTCAGGGCAAGCCCAGGCTTCGCCGACGAGAGTCCGGATATGGATAGATCCCCATTGGCACAATGTGTCGCCTCAAGTGCCGAGCTGTCAGGCAGGGGCTTGCGTGAGTAAAGTTTTATTGGCGTTCATAATGGGCCTGGGATCGATCATTTCTCCTATGCAGGATCGAGGTAAAATCTCTATCACAGCCGAGAGGCTCTGCGGAAAGAGACCATCTTCTGTCTCCAGTTGTGCGGACTCCTACCCTGGCATCAAGTTTGAGAGGTGTTGACCGGGCATCCGCCGTGGCGTCTGTCATGGATTGCTGTGGGGTTGGGGACGGGGGTCCGACGGCTCTCAGTCCCACTGTTACATGGGTTCGTCGGGCTCCTCGAGTGGCGTTGCGTTGTCTGAGTCGTACATAGGTAATACAATCCACATATGCAAGCCACCCGCTGCGCGATGCGCACCTTGATCTGCTACGGTCCACGTCGGCTGCTACCGCACCACGCGCTACGGGGGGTGACACCGGCTGATAGAAGCCAGCCCCTTTTCGCGCGCGAGCTTGACAGCCCCTTTCTGGGCATGTTTGTCGAGATAGCAACCCTTATCGACACCGGGGATGAGGCCATCGAACTCTAAATGGGACGAGACCGTCGCCGTCCAGCAGTGAAAGTGGCAGGTGTTTCGTGCAGCTTTGGCCGTAAAAGCGAGCCCTCGCGACTCATTCCGTGCTCCCTGGCTCTCCTAACAAGAGAAAAGCATCCCACTCGTGGACTGACTTGAGGCTTGTAGGCGAAAACCTTAAGTCTCCATCCCCAGAGCAACGTCGTATCGATACCATGGCCGAGTTTCAAATCAACAACGAGGATCTGACCGGCCTCAAGGGCAAGGTGGTCATCATCACAGGTATGCCTGACTATCTTACTACCGTGCACAGGTGGCAATGTTGCACAGAGGATATACATAGCGCCTCAGGCTGACCGACGCATTGAAAACTGTTAGGCGGCTCCTCGGGCATCGGCCAAGGAACCGTCCAGCTGCTGTCCTCACTGGGAGCATCTGTCGTGAACGGCGATATTGCAGCCCCTGCCGATTCGACAGACAAGGGCGTCACCTTTGTCAAGACGGATGTCTCGAAGTGGGCAGACCTGGTCGCACTTTTCAAGAAGACCAAGGAGATCCACGGACGCATCGACCATGTCTTCGCCAACGCAGGGCTCGGGCCCCGTGCGGACTACTTCTCCACCGAAGTGGATGAGAACGGCGACTTGAAGGAGCCGACCTACGACCTCCTGGACGTCAGCCTGAAGGGGGTCATGAACACGACGACCCTGGCCATCTACTACTTCCGCCAGCAGCCCGAGGGCGGCAGCGTCGTGATCAACGGCTCCGTGATGGGCATCCAGCGCTGTCGTGCAGCCGACTACGGTGAGTTTGCCACCCGGGAGAGAGATACGAAGCCCTGGCCATGTTAGGCGATCGCACACACAAACTGACAAACCACGACACACACAACAGCCACCGCCAAGGCCGCCGTGCACGGTTTCGCAAGGGGCCTCCACCCCATCATCGCCGCGTACAAGCTCCCGATCCGCATCAACGCGGTGGCGCCGACCTGGACCAACAGCAGCGTGCTGCCCGGGCTCGAGGACATCATGGCCAAGATCGGCGTCGAGGTGCAGCCCGCCTCGGCCGTCGCGCGCGCCGCCGCCCTGCTCATGGCCGACGCCGGCCGCCACGGCCAGTCGATCCACGTCCAGTGCGGCAGGTTCAAGGAGATTGACGAGGCCGTCATCCTACCCGTCGCAGAGGCCATCAGGGGGCCCGACTACCCCAGCGAGGACTGGGTGTTGGCGCGCGCCATGGAGGTCCTGGCTGAGGGTGCTGCGAAGCAATAGGCTCGAGGGGCAAACCTGCTCTGATGGTGGCAGCGGCTGCTGCAGTAGACGAGTGTGCTAGGAAGGAAGCTGTGCTCCTGCGTCACATCGGGCGCAATGCCTTGGTTCCAGGCGGCCACGGATGGAGATCACCCCCACAAGCGGTGGTTTGAGGGCACTCAGGGCACCCGGAGCAGATGCAGAGGTCAAACTAGGCCTGGGTCACAGCGTCAACTGAAAACGAAGATCAATGAATGTCATGTTGAACCAGGTGTTTGTTGATCTGCCAGCTTGAGACCACAGGTGTTGGCAGTATGTCATGACTACGTATGAATTGTATGAACAGCATCACCTCTACCGCCACTTCTCCGGGAGGTTATGGAAATCCGTTCATTCTCCTTCTCAGGCCCCGATGGCAGCGGTTTTTGCAGTGATAACCCCTGTTTGCAGACACGGGCAGCAGCTGTGGCCCGGGAGATTTGCAAGACCCATACGGACCCCATAGATGCGGGATATCCAGGGTCCAATGGATCTCTGGGGGCCTGCAGCGGCCAGGCACTTGTGCTGTTCGCAGTAGGCTATAAAGATCTGGTTCGGGGTAAAGGAACAGCCGACCTAGCTGCTCGAATCCGGGGCAAAGGAAAAATGCCCGCCAAACCAAAATGCATTTGCCAGTGCCGTTTCTGTGTACCGATGAACAGCATGAATAGCCTGAACGCCGTTGTGTCACCGCCTGGTGGCGAGGACGATCGTGCTCGCTGGCTGGATGTCTCAATACGTGGCCTTGGTCCGCTGATAGCCATCTTTGAAACCACACACCCCACATCACGTTCTGGCCCAGAAGAGGCCGCTCAGCACAGAGCCCCGTGGATGGTCCCCCAGCACCGCCGGCTCGTTACTTGTACCAAAAGATGTCAGACCAGACTCAGCCAGGGCTTGTTCCTCGACGGGTGCATCCCTCTGGCGTTGCGCTGTTGCTTCATCGACTGCGTCGGCGAGGGTTTGTGTCTGGATAAGGCTATCTGCAGGGGTTGGCGGCCCTGTGACCCTCTGGCTTACGTCCTTGCCAATGAAAAAGATCAAGGTGAGAATAATGGCAGTGCTAAGCAGATGAGAGGTCATGGGATTTCCAGGTCTCCCGCCTCTGGCCTGAACCTGGCGCAAGACCCTCTTGGTCTCGGCGAGCTCGTCCCTCACGGCCTGCAGCTGGACCGCCAGGGCTGTGAGACCTCCGTGCGCCGTGGGATCAGGGGCGGCTCTGACGTTCGAGACGGCTGATGCGAGCTGGGAGCGGGCTTCGGCCTCAGCCCGAGCAGCTGCCCTGGCGGCGGCGGACCGGGTCGACCCGGGGGCCGGGGCGAACGGGTCGACCTCGCTAGAGCGAATAAGGTGTATGTTGGCCGAATACTCGGTGCGCGGGATGCCGCGTTCCTTGGAAAGATACTGGGCCTCTCGTGAGGCGCCCAAGCCGCCGAGGTTGAAGAGAGGCCCGCCCCCAGAACGCAAGGCGTGACCTGTGCTGAACCGCAGCCGCCCGCAGCCGATGCTCGTGCGTGCTACACCACTCGTGCGGGTCGAGATGGCTGACGAAAGGGTGAACATGTTTCAACAAGATGCAGGATAGAAGTGCACGTTAGTTAGTTATTGGATCTGAGGAGGGTTTGTGGTTGGAGACTGGCTGCTCTGCTCTGCTCTGCTCTGTTGCTCGTGACGTCGATGACATGTCGGCGGCGGGAGGAAACGCGGGGTCGATTGTCGGAGCTCCTGTCCTAAATGAGAACAGACATGTTCGCCCTAACCCATTTGTCCAACTCCATCAGCCCTGCCATGCCGGAATGAGTGTGGAACTGAAGGAGCCGGCCCTTGGTATGCGGGGGAGGCGGGCCGGGGCTGCCAGGTCGGATTCAATGTTCCACATCAAGCCAAGCTGACATGTGCTGTCAATACCACAGCGTACAATAGATGCTACAAAGCTACTACAGTAGAGAACGTGAGAGCATCAGAGCATGTGGCAGAGACGATCCAAGAGATACTTAAAGCAAATACGAGTAATTGTGGCCGGTTGTTTCGTTTTCATTCCTGTGGTACCACTTGCCATTGCAGTGTTGGCTTGATGACCTTCCCCAACTGCCCTGTAAACAACCCCCAATCCCCCGGGACCCCTTTGAATTCAGCCTCCAAATGCTGTGAGACCAAGACCTGGGTCTCGTGACATCACCCAATCCTCACCACCATAACAGGACACAACACAGGCCATCGACACCGGCTGGTCTCTACCCATATTTGGGCCTGCTTCGTGCCCCTTTTCCCAGTTTCCAGTATACAGACGGCCTTACTGAGTCTCGTGCTCTTGTTTAAGGCGAGCCACGAAGCAGTTGCCCTGTTGTGCTGTGGCGGAGGGTTCGGGTAACGACCTGGCCCTCCGCGGAGATACACTCGTTTGGAGTCGCTCCCAGCTCCTTGATGTATGTTTAAAGATCTGGGCTAAAGCTGTCAGATGACAAGGGATGGTTTCCATGTGGTTTCTCTTTGCTAATATGACGCCCGTTTGTACGCTGTTCTGGTCTCTCATCACGTAAAGAAAACGGCCTCCTGGGTCACGACATAATTCTGATTCTTGCCATTCCAAGATGCAGGGCCATGACACACGGGTGACTGGCCACGCCAGGAGCATCAGACGCACCGGACCGCACTGTAGGATGGCGACTCCAGGACGTCCCGCGTCTAAGAAGGCGCGAGACGCCGCAAGTAACAGGACAAGACAAGAGTCTTCCATATGGCTACGCCTTCCTCACAGACTTTGGCGCACAGTCCTCTCTCATCCACAGGAGCCTACAATGACTATTACCTTGGATTCGAAGGCCACGTTGTTCCCAATCCGACGGTCGTGAATCCGTGAGACAACACGACATAGCACACGTACACGCACACGTACACCATAACACCGGGGGCCTCTCCCGACGAGACAAGAGCAGCGCGGCAGTGAGCGTCGCCAGCACGCATATGCTCCGTCCGACTCAATGGCAGGTCAACTTTGACCAGTACATCAACCCTTTTCTGATACCACCGCCGACGACGCTCCTACCCGGCAGTGTCCAGCGCCTCCTCGACCGCCATAGGCGCTCACGACCGCAGCTGGGAAATGTTGCCCTCGCCTTTTGGGCCTTCATCGGGGCGCTGGCTTCCCTATCCCTGATATCCATCATCGACAGACATGTGCCCGCCTTCGAGTCAGCCGGGTCACCGCTCGTCATCGGCAGCTTCGTGAGTTCCCCTGGAGCACATCAGAAGAAGCCGGGTGTTTCTTCTTGCCACAGTCACTGACCACCGCGAGCCAGGGTGCGGCGGCCGTCCTCGAGTTCTACGCCATCGACTCGCCGCTCTCCCAGCCACGCAATGCCCTGCTCGGGCAGCTCATCGCCAGCTCCATCAGCGTGGCCATGAACACTGCCTTTTCCCAGCTCTCGGCGGCCCGCTACCAGGAGCTCCGCTGGCTTGCTGGCGCCCTGTCCTGCGCGACCTCGATACTGGCAATGGCCCTTACCGGGACCATGCACCCACCGGCCGGCGCGACGGCACTGCTCGGGGTGACGAGCGACGATGTCTCCGGCATCGGCTGGTTGCTAGTCCCCACGGTCGTACTAAGCGCCGCTGTGATGTTTGTCGTAGCGTTCACAGTCAACAATGTCCAGCGACGGTTCCCGGTGTATTGGTGGACTCCCGAGGAAGTCGGGTCATTCTGGGCTCGGAGGCGTAGGGGTCGTGCCGGGAAAGGCACGGATCCCGAAGCGTTTAAGCACAGGAATGCAAGCGCAAGCGGTGACTCCGCAGATCTCGAGCCGTGCAAGACTTCTCACGACGAAGACTGCAGGCTGATGGTGACCAAGCACGGCATCACGGTGCCGCCGGAACTAGACCTGCTCCCGGAGGAAAGGTTATGGCTGGAGAGCCTGTGCGATAGACTGTGATTTCTGATTTGGAATTGATTCTTGGTGTCTGATGTCGTGATGTCAATCGCACGGCAGAATGGCATAGAAGAAGGATGTGGAAACTTGCCTTTTACATCGTACATACATATCTAGTACACACACACCGCATTATATCTACAGAGTAACCGGGCCAATCCACTGCAAGTAGCTTGTCCGTGGAAAAAAAGGCCTCCAAGATGCCCGGAGCCCATTCGCCATTCGGAGCAAGCGGGGCCAGTATCGGAGCCGACAGCCGCCAAGGGCTGGAGGACTAATGTATGCTGTGGCACACCAGCCCGTGAACAGTACCACGTCGGCCAGCCCTGGGCCAGCTCTGCCGTGTGCTGGGTGGCGTGGCTGAGGTTCTGATTCAGGGAGTGCCGGGATGGGGGGCAGACCTTACTCTGCCTGGGTATTACACCCCCCCTCTCTGCACCTCCCGTCAGCCCCGTCCCTCGTCCTCGCCGTCCTCAACAGCCACAGCTGCCACAGCACAGGGGGGGATGATCTTTTTGCGTATCCATCGATGGTAAGAGAACAGCAACAACAACAGCACACGTGCCTCGCATATTTAGACCATCAACAACCAACACCAGCAACCATCAACGACCAGCACCCACCGCGATCCACAACCCACGTTTCTCCACGAACCCAATCTCAGTCGTCTCGACTCTTCAACGGTCGACCCTGGTCTGGCCCGGCCGAGCTTTTCTACATCGGGCATCCAAAGTCGAGCGGCAGCGGACGAGCTGGGTCCACACTCCGCATTTCTGGCCTCCTGGCGCGCCAATCTGCGAGTCAACCCAGCGAAAGCAGCCACGAGCTGTTCCAGACCTGCTGCTGGCACCGAGCGGCTTAGCAGGCGACTCGTTCTCGTTCTCGGCACCTTCCCTCTGACAGCTTAGAGCCCTCGACCTCCGTCGAGCTTGGGGTGTGCCTTGTCCCGGGCAAATCGGCGAGTCCCCGAGGTCCAAATGGGTCGTCCGCCGACCAGCGGGTACTGCCACACCTGCCGGAAGCGACGAATAAAGTGCGGTGCGTATGCGTCTGCCTCTGCCCCTGCCCACGGGGAAATAGGAACTGGAGGAGGAGGAGGAGCCGGAGGCCGGGATGGTGGAGGGGATATTGATGGAACACCTTAATCTGACGTCCTCTCGGGGGTGGTGGGGGGTGCACCGTCATCATCCTGTCGGCCATCCCACGCATGCTCCAGGAGATGGCTGCCCATCTCGTCTACCGGTCTGATCTATCTGTGCCTCTATTTGTTGCTGACTCGTCACCTTGTGTCCCTGACAACAGACCGGACGCGCCCCTCATGTCTCCGGTGCCTCAAGTCCGGCTATGCCTGCAAGGGGTACGACCTCGGCCTGCGCATGCAATCCCTCGTCGTCGTCACCGAACCAGAGGGCTCCCAACGGCTAGCCCGCATCGTAGCACCGCCAGCGGCCCCTGCATCAAGCCTGATAACCACAGGGCCCGCCCCTCCGCCCCTACACCAGCTTAGGCGCGGCCTAGCCCGGGCGCTGGACCGTCGAGGAGCCGGCGCCGAGGACGACGATGACGGCGGCAGCGGGGGCGGCTACAGAATCCTGGGCGGCACGGCGCACGAGCAGGAGCAGCAGCAGCAACAGGCTCGGCGCCGGCTCGACATGCCGCCCGAAATGAATCTTACGGCGTTTCAGGAGCACATGGCCTTCAGCTACTTCTTTGCAACCTACGGCTGGGCCTACTTCTGGAAGCCGTTCCTCTCCCTAGCGAGGGAGACGGACCTTGCCCCAACGGCGAGCCGCATGTGTAGTCTGGCCCTGGCCTACGGGCACATGGGCACCGGCCACTCGGACAAGAGCCTCAAGTCCATGGGCCTCGAGCTGTACGGCAAGAGCCTGAGGGAGGTCCAGTCCCTGCTGACCCGAGGCCCGGGGGCCAAGACAGAGCTCGCCCAACTGTGTGTGCCCATTGTGATACTGGGCATGTACTCTGTACGTTTGTTGGTCCACACGTTATGCCGTACCGAAACTTACGCTCGACCCCACCGGCTCTGATCCCACAATATCCCCCTGTTCCCCCCCCCCTCTTCCCTTCCTTGTGCGAATCGCGAGGGCTGACTCGGGTTATCTTCTCAGTTTGCCATCGACCGTGATCTACGGTTGATACATAACATCGGCGTGGCCCAGATCCTGAAGCACTGTGGACCAGAGGCTTTCCAGGAGGATCCTCTGCTGACTGCCTTCAGGTCATGCAGGGCTTTACTGGTAGGTTGCGTCATTCATTATTGACGTGTCCTGTTGTACCTCTGTCTGATCCTGTGACGTAGATTTGTCAGTCCTTTGCAATCCGTCGGAGGACGTTCCTCGAGGACAAGAAATGGAAGAACGTGCCGTGGGAGAAGCTGCCCAAGACGGCGCTGGACAGCCTCATCGACATCATGGCTGACATGCCGGGGCTGGTGAACGACATGGCCGCTTCTGAGCAGCCCATCTCCCCCACAACCAAGACCTCCTTCCACGAGAAGGTTGGTGAACTGCGGGAGCAGCTGGGAACCTGGCGGTGGAAATGGGACAGAGCATACCCCGGCGTGGCCCGCGAAGTCCCATCCAACCTCAAGCTCGACAGCATCGAGACGCCCGTCTTCAGGGAGCAGCTCGCCACCATGATCGAGTTCGACACCACCCAGCAGGCCCTCGAGATGCTGACCTACAACGCCGCCCTCCTCTACCTCCTCCAGCTGGAGGACCTCCTCGAGATGGGCGAGCCGCACAACCCGTCCCGCCTGTCAGACGACGACATGGACTACATCCGCTACGTCGCCGCCCGACACCCGTCGACGCCCCTGCTGCTCCCCGACGAGGCCAGGTTCATCTGCCAGCCGGCGCTCGAGGCGTTCCGGCTGATCCCCTCGCTGTACAAGAACCTCGTCACGACCAAGGACCGCATCATGGTCATCCTCGCCCCGCTGGGCATCGTCTACACCTCGACCCGCAACACCCCTGAGCTCAACAGCTGCATGCAGTCCATCCTCGAGGACATCCCCTTCTTCGGCGGCGGGCCCCCAAGGGAGCTGGAGGTGTACGAGCTCGCCCTGGGCGAGGCGTGGAAGTCAAAGGTGCCGGAGCCCATCCCGGCCGGCACGAGCCCGACCGTGTCGGAGAGCACGGTCGAGCTTGCTATTTCACCGTAACAGCAAAACATAATGAGGGAGGGAGGGTGGAGAGGGGACAAAGAGAGAATGATCAATAATATTACGGCCGAATGGGAAATTTTCTTACAAGTGGTAGAGGGCTCACGGGCTAGGCGTCGTCATGACAAAAGTTCTTTTGTCTCTCTTTTCACATATCAGATAGCCTCTGTACGTCGCTGGCAGAATGGCATCATCCAGCGGTCAATCAACAGTTGGAGTTTCACGTCGACAAGAGTGCCACCGGAAGGAAGTCTTCTCATCTTCAACAGACAGCTGAAAGAAGCGCATCCATCTAATTTAATCACGTATGGAACTACTCTCAGAGAGAACGAAAAGCCTCGTCGGTAGCTATGATCCATGTGTGCAAGAAGCCACGAGACATATCAAGTTGACGTCAATTCCATTTTGATATGAGGAGAAATGATATTGAGAGAGCCATGCTGAGCTCAAATAATAACTTGAATCGCAAGGAAGAGCACAAACGCCAACCGCAGTTTGAGTTATTCTCGAGCACAATGCACTCAGTTGCCTTTCAACACACCACTTCACCTGGACTGTCATCAGACTGGCAAGATACACTGCACTGCGGGTTACAATCTGTTTGGGTTACTACCTAGGTACTATACAATTGGCAAACCCTTGTACACCATTGTAATCCCACGACACGCAAGTACAACCTCGACTTAGACCTCGGTGTCGACGAATTCGTTGCAGTTCGGATAGCGTTGGGCTATGCCAGGTCAGTGAGGAGGTTCATCCATTATTCTGCCAGAGGAAAGAGATGCTCACATCGAATCTCGCTGTCAATCAACTGGGGATCTGCGAGGTTGTCATTGACCCAGCAAAAGTCATCTGTGAGCAAGTAAATCCTATTGGGGAGTTGGGTTAGCGTAAATGTTCAGTGTCCATCACTTCTTCTTCCTCTCCTCTTCTTTCCCACGGCCTCCCTGGGGGGGGGGGAGGCTGACAAAGAGAGAGAGGGGGAAAAAACTTACTGTCGGTCAATCTCAGGATTCGGCCCGAACGTGGCACACTGGACGACAATGTAGTTCCCAAACGGAAGCACCTGCTGCACGGTCGAGTTGCTGTTCGCCTCGGACGTGCAGTTGGCCGAGTCGCCGCCGATCTGGGTCAGGTACAGCCACCGCTTCCAGTTGCCCCTTGGCGGGGAGGGCTCCGGTCCGCGGGTCTGCACGGCGGCGGCGGCGAAAGAGCCCGCCTCGGGGACGGGCTCCGGGTCCGGGTCGCGCATCTTGGTCTCCATGAAGGGAATGGGGCCGCACGCGTCGAGGCCGGGGTCGACGTACTCGATCTCGGCCTCGGGGACGTAGCAGTTTGAGAGGGTCTTGAACCATCTCCTGCGGTGATGGGGTTAGTCTGACAACTTCTGCAAGTGCTGATCTCGTATGGTCGTTTGTGACTTACGAGTTCTCGAGGATGGAGTCGCCTTCATCCGTGTAGCAGGTGAGCGTGAGGTCCACCCCGGGCTTGTACATCTTGATGTGGTCTTGCTTCTCGACGGTGTGCGGGATGATATTGCACTCTGTGTAGTAGACTGTCGCGCTCGGGCCGGTGGTGTATACTTGGGGGATATCACCGCAGTAGGGGAAGCCCGGCGTGTTTGTATCTGCGCAGAGCCATAAATTTCTTCAGTCCTGTACCCCGACACCACTTCCCAACAGTGACTTTTCTTTGGTTCGTGACTTACAGTCTCCCTCGTACTCGATGATGTCCCACTGGGTGACGTAGCAGCCATCCGTCGTCCTCAGCCAGATGCTTTGCCAATGTTAGCAAAGCCTGTTTATAGAGCGGATCGGCAACTCACTTGGAATCGACAATATTGTCTCCATAGGTCCAACAGGTCAGAGTCATTTCAGTTCCATAGTCGAACGCGAGTTGGTTCGTGCAAAGCGAGTAAGGGCAAGTCTTGCACTCGGTCGCGATACCACTCTCCACCCTCGAGGGGATGGTGGTGGCATTGCCCTGTCTGGTCTCCAGTACGGCTCCGGCCACGAAGGGCACCACCGCCAGTAGGCTTGGGAGACTTGTTGCTCGGATCATGGCGACTCTTAAGCGATTGCAAGTGGACGGTCCCTGTCTCAACGGGTACCAAGTCGACGGGAGTCGTGACTTGAGCTAAAAGAGCAGGAAGGGGCCCAAGTGATCGCCGCGATCAGCGATTCTTATAGAAACGCGTATTGAGTTGTGATCAGTGTTCGAGCTGACTTGGTGGTGGACAGCCTGAGGGGCGGAGGAACATCAGGCACCATTTAAGGAGCTACGGAACGGCGTGGAAAAAAAAACCGTCAAGGTGCATGGCGGTCATGCTATCGCTGCATCTGGAGTAATCTCAATATTGAGGCTAATGCTCGACATGGCTGGCCCGGCTTACCTTACGAGAAACGGGATTGACAAACCCGTTCTCCATGGATATTAAAGGTAAGCAGTAGAGGCGTGCGCTAGGTCAGGTACGGGGTTTGCCAAGGTTGCACTGCAGCCAATACGAGGCCACCCGCTCGACTGAAAGGAGAGTCAGCCGTCGGATTGGGCGTGCGCCAGGGATGAGACCGACACCCGAGGATACAGTATCATCCCGGGATGTGAGCTCGTCTTTCGAGTGAGCCTGCAATACTTGCGCGCAGCATGCACGTGGATTGGAGGCACCGGGAGGCACCTGTGGCCCGAGAGAGGATTGAAGCTTAACATGACATCCTTCACACACCGCCCTATTAGGTAAAATGGCGTTCAGCTGTTCTTGGCAGTGCTGATCGACGTAGCATGGGATGACTTCGAGCTAGACGAGGGATGAACCTTGATCATGATGTTCGGATCAGTGGAGCCGATGGAACATGGCAAAGGGTCTCACAGAAATCTTAAAATGTGTTGCAGTTGAATTTGCTGTACTAAGTAGGAAAGTGTATTGACTATTCATTTAATTTGTGGCTTCATGTTTGCCATGTAGCCTCGTAGACAATGTCTCTTTTCGTAGAGCTGCCAGCATCGGTCACATTGCCGACCACTATGCCTTGGTCATCCTCGTACTCGGCCCATGCACTCCTCAGGGCCCAAATGGCGACGCTGACTTCCACCCCGGCTGGCAAATTGGCTGTTCCTAAATTCAAGACAGTCAAAGGCTCCTCAGGGTAGAACAGAACAGTGGCCGCGTGGACGCCACCGTCCAGGAAGACCTCGAAAATAGACCTGTCGATGACAGCCTGCACGCGCCAAGTGCCGGATGATGTGTTCCAAACATCTGCCACAGAGAATTTGTCGGTGAAGAAGATGTTATCGAACCCTGAGATCTCCCCCCTGTCAACAAAGAACGGTTGGTCGCCGCCAAAGTAGTACCCGGAGCTCAAGGTCTCCTTGGACGAAGGCGAGGTGAAGGTCATGTTCAGCGTGGAGGAGCCGGTGATGGTGCTCGAGTTGAGACCCGTCACGTTGGCCTCGATGTACAGGGCGTTGGACGCGACTGAGGAGAAATCGACCTCGACGGAGCCGTTGCCCTCAAAGGTGGTCGTGTTCAGCGGCGTGTCGAGGACTGGGCTCGGGTCGACCAGCTCGTTGGCGACGACCCAGCCGATCCGGGGAGCCTTGGTCAGGTAGCTGGCCCGAGGCAGAGTCATTGCGCTGCGCCACCCCTCGAGGTTGCCCGTCGGGACCTGCTGTGTGTACTGCCAATTTGACGCCCAGCCAATGTTGATGGCGTTGCTCCCATCCGGCAGGCCGTAGAAATACTGCGCCGCGTAGTTGTCCTTGGCGAAGTCGGTGAGGCGCGTGGCATCGTCGAGCGTTTCGAAGTGAGTCCCGTTGAATGAACCCGGGAAGTACTGCGTGACTGATCCGCCCAGGGGTGCGCCCGGCTGCAGCGAGATGGTCATGACATACGCCTCGTCCACCACCTCGCCGCCGATGCTATCACGCACGGGGATCTTCACCATGTTGGGACACTCATATTGGGCACCAAGAAGGCCGTGATAGGAGAAATTGGAGGCGTGCTCCCATGTCTTCAAGTCAGGGCTGGTGAAGATCCCGACAACGAACTCTTGCGAGTAAGCAATGGCCGCTACCCAGTGGTCCTCATACCAAATGACCTTTGGGTCACGGAATTGGGTGCTTGTACTGTTTATGACGGGGTTGCCGTCATAATATTCAAACGTATAGCCTCCATCATGGGAATACGCGATGGCCTGAACCTGTGGACCAGCCGATCCGTCATCGTAATACCGTGCCAGAGTGAAGATGGCCACTACCCCGTTGTCCTGGTCAGGGAAGAAGCCGGAAGTGTTATTGACATCCACCACCGCACTGCCTGAAAAGACATAGACCCGCTCCTCGGGTGGGAAGAGGGCAATCTGCTGATTCTCCCAGTGGAAGAGGTCCTTGCTTGTGGCATGGCCCCAATGTTGGTTTCCGGCGACGATGCTCGTGGGATTGTACTGGTAGTAGAGATGGTATGTGCCATTTGCATCGACAAACATGCCATTGGGGTCGTTCATGAAGTGCTCCGGGGCCGAGAAGTGAACCTGAGGTCTGAGAGGGCCAGTGTAGTTGCCCGGAACGGGGGTACCAGTGGGCACAGCTGGGTTGACGTAGGTGAGCACATCCTGCGCGGAAGTACAGGTGGCTGCCAGGGCCGCTGAAGCTATTCCCACGGTGAACTTCATACTGACGGGTGAGCTTTGCTGGCGAGGGGATATGACTGGTGGCTGAGGCTCCTAAAGAGCATCGTAAGCCATTCTGAGCTGCGAGGGCAGGCCCTTTAATAACACTGCAGCGATGCCTACGAGCTGGGGCACATCTCACGCCACCTGCATATGACGATCAAATCAGCATCAGGTGAAGCCATTAGGAGCCTGCGCAAGCTAGCCAAGAGACTGGCCATTGACGTAGCATCTACACGCTTCTCGGCGCGAGAGTAGCATCCAGACCCGGCGCCCCGGTTTTGGGGTTGCAAATGGCGGGATTATGCGTGGGGATGCAGGGAAAAACAAGACGAACACCTCACTTGCGTCTTGGGCCCTCACTAGACCGGGTCTTAGGGCAGAATCTTGCAGTTCCCCAAGACTGCCTCCGCGGATGATGACATGGCGAGTGTGGTATCGGTCCGACGGCGTGTCCCCGCACGACGACTTGAGCTGCAGTACCAGGTGGAAAGTGGGCGAGGGCATAATTCCACGAGGTGTTCAGAAAATGTTTGATGTCTTGACACAGGACTTGGAGTCGAGTGCGGGCCAGATCACGTCAAAATACAATCATTTGCAGGTTTGAGTTCACAAAGTTCTCAGCCCAGCTTTGTGCAGTGTGGTCATTATTGACAGGTTGACCGGGGTTATGGAGAATCCGGAGGAGTGGCACCGTCCCCGGGCCGTCGGGTACGGCGGTCTGGAGCTGACAGTATTCCAAAACCTCAAATCCCCCACTACAGTCACTCCATTTCTTCGCCTACACCTAAAGGCCCAGCTTTTCCCTTAATTATAAACCTTACCAGCGATAAAAAGCTTTCCCTATTTATAAATAAACCTTTAATTAACTACTTAGCTCCTATATTTATAATTATATATAATTAAGGTTATTTATATTATTTTATATATCTTTTAAAATATTATTATATAATTATTAAAATACTTATCTTTTCCTTAAATACCTTTACTTAATAAGGATATCCTTTAATAAATATAGCTAATTATAAAGGTAAATAAGAGCTTATTATAAGTATAAGAGCTAAGTAGTAGGAAGTAATATTTATGAAAGCTTTATATTATAGGTAAGGTTTATAGCTGAAGGGAAAGCTAGGCCTTTGGGTATGGGCGAAGAAATGGAGTGATTATAGTGGGCGCAAGGGTTTTGGAATACTGTCAGCTCCAGACCACCCTAGTCGGGTGATGGCTGAGCAGTCTGGCAGTCGGCTCATCCGGGGCCAAGCCTGGAGTTTTTCGGGAGTTTCTTCGGAGGTGGGCTAGGTGAGCATCATCACTTTACCTTGCATGCAGAATCAGCGAGCACTTGAGCGACACCGCGGTACGCAGCGACTGACGATGCAGCGGGGCATGAACTTGCTTAGATCGAGTATATTTGGCTAGAGATTCTAGTAATTATTGAACTCACTTCTCCCCGCAAGCAGGGGGGCAATTCAGGGAATAAAGCAATGAAAGCAAAGTGGAACGAAATATCAAAGTGACAATGAATGAATGTATTTATTGCCATGAAGTGAATTCAAGCATCTTTATGTCGTGACTAGCCGTGCCTTTGATGACACGAGGAGAAACCATTGTCCGGAATGTGCCAGTGAATAGCATTGTCCGGAAGAACAGCGACTACTATGTATAAAGTCGTATCTGTTCCCACAAACTCAAAACGGTCCTATACCATCATTGCAAAGACAACTACTAGTAATCCCGAAACTTTATTGACAGGTAAGAAATTACTAAAGGAAAGGAATCATGCCCGTGCACACAGTCTCCAACTATCACCCACCGGCCGACTGCGATATATGGCTGTCTAAACTTCCGCAGGGCCGCCAAACAACCACGAGGTCTACCATATTTCATCTTTTTCAATCACTAACTCAGGAAATACAGCTTATGATCTTCGAAGAGTTCATTTCAGCCACCAAAGAACCTCGCATTGTACTCATGAGTATCGAGGAAGTCGGACTCGACGACTCGGAGTATCCCGATTTGCGCGGCTGGAGATTCCGTGTGGGAAACCCAGGGCAGCTACACGCGTCGAACCCGCCCGTGATCGCCCGGAACCTGTTGGAGGTAAGTAGTGCTAGTAGGCACGTGGCTACGCGTTCCCTCGATCAGCCCTCAGAGACCATAAACCCGCCTTGCTTCACTGACGCGCTGACGGGGCTCGGCCTTTCACTTACGTCCGACATCTTTTGGCTTCTTGATCATTTTCCGCGGTTGGTTAATATTTATTGGGACCTTCCATCCGTGAGAGAGGGGCCTTGTGAGGAGGCGAAAATGCATTCGGTCATGATCAGCCTCCATGCGTTCGAACAGGCTTTGCACTGGAGGGAGAGGAACCGGAGGACTGGTGAGTACGTCAGCGGACCCAATGTGGGGCGGAACTCTGTACTGCGTGAGTTCTTTTTCCGCTTCCCTGCCTTGAAGAACTTAATTGTAATGGTCGACGCCGCTCGGGACCACGTTGCCTTGGATCAGATCCAAATCATCAGGCCGGACGATCCTACTGCGTACACAATGAGCGACGAGGATGGGTCGGCCAGGTGCCATTCCGCCTTTGAGAAGTACGTGGCGCTACAAAGTGAGTGCATAAAGCTGGCAACCAGCGAGCGAGAACTCCACGAGGCGATGTTAAGGATGATGCATGAAGAGATGGGCTCTGACTTCAGCGATGATGACGGCGGGCTTTCTCGTGGTCCGGAGTATAGGTGGCTTCAACCGTGGCCAGAGCTATCTTTTTCCTTTTTGAAGCCATGATGGCTTCCCACATCAAGCCCTGGGATTATGTGCCATGGGGAGGGGGCTGGGTAGGATACGAGAGCAGCAAACCGGCTCAAGATGTAACAAGGTCAAGTAGCCTTGTAAAAGCAAATTTGGGAAATTCTAAGCCATATTATGCGTAATCTTGTGCTTTCCGTATCTCATCATAGTCTTTCATAAAACTGAGTCTAATACAAAGGGAAAAGTAAGAGTGTGCTGAGAATGCAGTAAGAAAGTAGTTGGGAAGTTCAATTACACGTATTTTTATTATCACAGACTGTGCTTCCAACCCATGCTCACACTTTTTTTAAATCATATAGAACTTCAATGGACCGCGAGTTAATTTGTTCTAGGTTCAGAATCATCAAATTAAAAAGTATGGCGCGTATCAAAAGTCTGGAGCAGATTGGTGACCATTCCAAACGACAAATTTCGGAATGGCTTGTGTTCCTCCATATCTCTATGTCCGGATACTAGATGAGTTGTCACTTCCACTAAGACTGCTCACGTCCCAAACAACCTGATTTCCACCGGCTTACCCGGAGACCCATGGATGGTCTTGTTGTTGAACAAGGTAATGTGTGAATTTTACCAGGCTCAAGATAACTAATGCTGAGATACACTGCCCTCGTTGCGATCAATTCTTTCGAAAGGCCAACCTGTGCCCAACTGTTACGTGTTGTCGGCAACCTCCACTGACGAAAATTGCAGCGGCTTGTGAGATCAAAATGTACATGCGTATAATTTCCGTAAAGCTACTCATAAATCTGAGAGACTGGGATACGACCACAAGAGCTGAAGCAACGTGAAAGATGAAATGAACGCCACATACAAAGGCGACGTCAGCACCTTGTGTTGACGTGGATGGGCGATGAACAACATTTCAGCCTCCATGCGCATGAACCCACATGCAAGAGGGGTTTGCGGGCTCAGTGGGGAGTGTAATGGAGAAGCCAAGAAATCGTGTTACTTGGCCTTATAGTTTTCCGAACACCTCCCTACTGTACCTATAGGGGGACCTGGCGAGACCGTTGGACCCGCCGCATGCCACTGAATCGTACAAGGCAGTACAATTCTTTGATTGACTTGTAGTCAATATCACAGTTACAAATCTAATTACACAAGTGGTGTTTTCGACAGATTGTGGAAGGGAGAAGTAATTGAGTAAGAAAGCACACTGTTCTGCCCAAAGAAAATGCCTGTCCTTTCTCGTCGAATCCGCCGGTTTGTCATCTTCGGCCCAACAGCCTTCTAAAACTCAAAGCAAAGTATCAGCAGATCACGATGACTACTGAAGTGTTTTGCTTGGGAGAACTTTGATTGAAAACAAAAATGACCATATCAAAACCGACTTTATTTTCATTTCATCGCCAAACTGTTGCTTGTACGTGGTTCAAAGATACCATAGCAATTGTGATAAAGAAGAGTGCCGGCCTTGCAGACAATGAAGACCACAACAAGGGTGCTCAATGAGCATAGCAAACTGAGCATCCTTCAGAATGCAACATCAACGCAGCGTAGCTGCCTCTCGCTTCCGCAACTAGACACATAAGTCCGGTGCCACTAGATGCGAATTCCTATCATCCTCGGTAGTATGACCTCCTACCTAGTTGTTGTCAAGAAGTATCCTAGCTTTGAGAACGCCGAAACCCATCGTCAACCGTGCCATGTCTCGACGTCGCAATGTGCTTCCACATTATTCCTCTCTGTCCGGGCTGTGAGGAGCCAAGCGGCCTGGGCGAGGAAGTCATCTACTCGGATGAGGTCTGCTGCGGCCACTGCCCGCCCGAGGACGTTTGCGGCTCTACCACCCGGCTCATGACCAAGCGCGAAGTCAGCCATCCCGACTTTGAGTGCTCGACGCCTGGCTGCAGGGACGCCCGAACCACACTCACCGCCGCCGAGGAGGAAGCAGAGCTACAGCGGGCCAGAGACCACGCCAAGCGGTTTCTGCGAGAGTCGCACGAGAACTGCCTTTCGCTCTGCATTCTTCCGTTCCTGGATGATTCCATGCCAGCCACTGGGGTATGTGCGGTGTCATATTTTGCTTCTTTGCATGTCAGCTACTGACCTCAAGACTCATCCTAGACTACTACTCCGGAACTCCCTATCATTGGCTTCCAGCCTGTGAACAAGCCAAATTCCTCCGGCCTGCACGGAAAGTCGAGACCCTGGTCCAAGGTAATTTATGGTCTTGGTCATAACGGGCTTCGAGTTTTCGACTAATATTTTCCGACAGAAAAGGGGTCAGCAGTGGACTCGTGAAGAAGAAGTGGCTCTGTGGAAGCTCCGACGACAGGGAATGCAGTTCAACCAGATCGCGGCAAGTATACTCCAGTCTGATCTCTTTCTTCAGCACCGAGACTAATGGTGTGAAAACAGAAACGAATTGACCGAACAGAACGTGGATGTTATGATCGGTACAATAAATTGCGCAATGGGGGATTCGGTCGGCAGTGAGGCTGCCCTGAGGAGGTGGGCATTGAGTTGTAGACGACTGATTTTGTAAATGGAGCCACGGGGTTGACCACGTCGGCCTCATTTGGCCTCTACGATTACTTGTGCAGCAATCGAGGTCGCGTCACATGATCTGAGTGATTTCATGGCATACATATTGCCATCGTGCTTTCCACCTCGCCCTGCGATATGTGGAGGCAAATATTCGCACTCCTTGGAAGCGCCGACTGTACTGGCGTGCATGTGCCATTTGAATGGACCCAGTATTTGGGCCCATTCTGCCGTGTTTGTGCTTGTCAGGGGTTGCGAAGAGCCAGATGCTGCTCATGTGCATACTTGAGCTTTTCCACGAGTCTCCTAAGTATCATAATGTCGAATCCAGCGATGCAAGTTGTCGGTTGCCTTCAAGCCCCCCCTTGCAATAGACTACCTCCGCAACACTTTACTCTCGTGTTCTTTTCCAACGAGCCGATCTTGCCCAGTTAATCTGGGATAGTCCTTTCACACTTGATTGGATCATTCCGGAAAATCCGAGAAGGCTCGGCTGCTAGTGTCATGCTGGCCAGCCCAGGTCTGGTGGGGCTGGGCGTGCGGCCGCGACTGTCGTGAGCTTAGCACACAGTTGTTGGGTGCATAATGTCAGCCGTTTGTTTAGCCGCCGATGCACTTCGGAGCTTAAGGAAGCCCGCCAGTGTATTGAAATCAGCCCTTTCAGCTGCGAGGGAGACAGGTCAATGCGAGTTTAACATCCGAAGATCAAGGAAATTCGACTTCACCAAGTCCTCTTGATCCAGACTCTGGAAAACTCTCTTGTCCATTCCGTTCAAACCAAAGAAAACACACCACAAATCTTTCTCATATCGGTCCAGCAGAAATGTCGATCGTGTTGCATGACAACCAATCCCCCTCTGCCCTGGGCAACACAGCTCTCATTCTCGGCATCTCTTCGTCTCTCCTTGTCTCTGGCATCCACTTCAGCTCGTCACTTCTCACCGTGCCGTTACTTTACAAGCTTTCCGCCGACACAAGCACTCAGGTCTTTTCCAAATTCTATTCACGCAATGCCAAAATTGCTGCACCTCTGACCGCCTTCTCTACTACCATGTTTGGTCTTTCGGCCTACTTCTTCGTAGGAGCAGGGCACGGATTCAATATTGCTCTAGGCCATGCGGCAGGCCTTACATTTGCAGCATTCCTTTGGACAAGACTCGTCATGATGAGAGTTACGCGTGTCCTTCTCGATAACTCTGACGGGGTGAAACTGACGGACGGGGTGGATCAGGCCGAGGTGGAACGCCTGTTGAGGAGGTGGAAGTGGATGAATATTTCCAGGGGATGCTTCATTTTTGGCGGAGGTCTGGTTGGGCTCGTGGTCATGGTGGCCCGAGCTGCTGCAAGGGCCTAGACTGTGAGGTGTTTATTGTACTGATATGCGTGTTCAAGTGAGTCTGGCTGCATGTGGTCGTGGATCTTATCTGGTTTGAAGAAAAAATAAACGTGTTTATTCTTCACCTACAATTATAGTACCCACTCAATGTATTATAGTTGCAAACCTTTCTAAACGCTAATTTAAATCTCTATATTTGAGAGTCTAACATTACTATTTCCAATCAATTAAACCTATTAACATTGAGTTAATTTCTCTACTTGTCATGATAATAAGATATATAGGGGTACATCAATAAGGCTTTAAAATATGAACGTTGTACTGTTAGTCTAGACCTTTTAAGTTTAAGCTGAGAAAACTTCATAGCTTGGTGTGGCCCATCACCTAAGGGCCATGAGCCTTGCTTGTGTCTCACCCGAGGCGGGGGGGGGGGGGGATTGAAGTGTTCCGCCCAATCGAGCTGGTGAGCTCTCATCCTACATGAGACAGCGCTTGCTCAGCATTCAAGCTGGAGAAGTAGGGGAACTATACTTACATGCAGGCTGTAGTCAAGCTGAAATGGGATCTGGATGCTACTCGCCTGTCTAAAAACACTTGCGCAACAATCTGTGTGGCACTCTTCACTTCAGGTCTTCTGCAGTAGCCTAATGCAGTCAGCAAATCCATTGCAGGTCGGTGAGATGGCTATTGGTTGCTAAGAATGAAGGCAATGTGGCTCAGGCGCTGATCCATCCTTCAGCTCAATCAGTTTATGCGGTGTCGTGGAACATGAAGCCCCCAAAGCGGCTATCGCGCTGAACACAACCTACAAGGATGTTCTCGATTTTCTTCTCCTCATCAACCCTTGCCCCTATCATTGCATGTTTCTCCAGTCCTTCATCCCTCTATGCCTTCTCGAGATCCAGACTTCTGCTGCTAGAGACATCCATCCCGCTAGAGAACATCTCCAGCAACAGAGCTAAAGAACATGAAATTGCTCAGTGATAATGGACAAGTCCAGGTTCTTGCTTTAACGGCATGCACTTTTATTTCGAAACTGCATATTGGCAGTATACTCGATCATGGATCCGCTTTCGGTAGCAGCCAACGTGCTTGCTGTAAGCGCAGCTGCAGCACAGCTGATCAAACTAATTGAGAAGCTATGGTCACTGAGGCACCTGCCGACACAAGCATTGAGTTTGATGAATGAAGTAAGACAAGTCCCACATAAACGGATATCCTTGCTGAATAGTAACTTACCAATACTCACTCCTGTAATATCAGATCTCCGATTTACGTGCCGCCTTGACCATCGCCACCAAGGCTCTACCTCAACACGAAAGTGATGACTGTTTCATCTCAGCTGATTCTCTTAGAACTATCAGAGAGATGGTGACTTCGAGCTACGTGGAGATAGAGCGACTTGATAATCTTCTAAAGACGCAACTTATCAAAAATCACTCCGCAAAAGATGGCCAGAAGCCGGTCCTTTCGAAACGCTTTTGGTTGAAAAACAAGAATGAGCTGGCGTTAATCCTGGAGAAGATACAGGCCAGTCGTCAGAGCATAACCCTTGTCTTAGTTGGCGTGAACACAGTTGGACAGTAAGTTCCCTTTATTTCAACTGGAGTGTGAAGTGACTAATTTGACTTGTAGCACGGCGAATCAAAAGCTTCTGGTGAACATCCAGGAAGTTGTGTCCGATATCAACGACAGGACGACAACCTTCTCTACCGAAGAGACCTTGCAGTCGATTTCATCACAGGTACAAAGGATCATGGATCAACTCTACGTAAAACCCGACGACGCCGGCTCCCTGAACTCCGGACAGTCCGCTGTGGTTGGAGCAAGCTCCTCAGTCACCCCTGTCTCACCAGGCAGCTGCGGCAAACGAGACCTATCGCCAATTAGAGTTGATACCACCTTGGCTACCTCTTCAGACTGCGATCCTTTCTGTAGTTGCCAATGTCATATCAAAAGCCAAATCCAAACCCCTCATTGGCTGAACTGTGTTCTTGGTACGCTTTTATATAGCTCAACGGTCCTCCCCCTGTCAAGCTCCCAACCTTGCAATCTCCTGTCATGTCGCCGCTCAGGGCCTGGGTCGACACGACTCTCCTACTTCTTCCCGTCGTGGGCGGTAGCTCGTGTTTTTCACATGACCAGTACATGGAGATCTGTGAACGGTGCCGATGCGACCTGGACCGTCAGGATGCCGCGCGTCATCAGCGATGACGCTCCGCTGTGGTATCATCTCAAAAGACGAGAGATGAATAAGATCAAGTTGCTGTTCGATAATGGCCAGGCGTCACCATATGATGTCGATATCATGGGCTCCTCTGTCCTGCATGTAGGTCCTTCTGTGACCTGAGGCGATCTCGCTAATGTTCACTTCCAAGAAAGCCATGACCAATGGAGACTACGATATTGCATTATTCTTGTTGAAAGTTGGCGCAAATCGTCATCTTCAAGACCGCAGGGGGCTGTGAGTTGTACAGATGACTTCAAAGCCAATGATGCTAAGGATTCATAGGGCACCATCCAGCCTCGCATGGGACGTCGTTCTTGCAACTGGCCTCCAAGCCACGGTTTCCATACGACTCCGTCCAATGACCGAGGACGATGACCTTACCGAGACCATGCAATTCACGAGTCTGCATCTCATCACGGCAGGTCTTGGTGGACGTACCTCTCCCGCACCTTTCCTTCGTCACTCTTCAACGCTCGAAGCTCGTGATGGCTGGGGGCGAACTCCTCTTCACTGGGCTGCGATTCGAAGACAGCCGGAACTCGTCGAATCACTCCTAAGCGCTGGCGCTAACCCCCAACCCGTTGCGTCTGGCGGCGATACGCCTCTACATCTGCTTGCTTGGGGTGTAGAAGACGAAGCCTGTCTGAAATGCACAGACATGATACTTCGTGCTGGCGCCGATCCCAACGTACTTAATATGTACGGCCAGGCCGCATTACATGCGGCCGCTTGGGAGAATCGAGAGCCACACAGGTTCATGGGCCTGCTTTTCGAGCATGGAGCGCAAAACGACATCAGAGGCAGCAGTACCGATGATACGCCTCTGCACCAAGCTATTGCGGCGGGTTCGCTGGCAAACGTGCAGTTCTTGGTTAACAAGGCTGGAGCCGATATCGAATTGCCGGATGACAGTGGACGAACCAGCTTACTCAGAGCGGCAAGATACAATCGAGCGAGGATAATCGAATGGCTCTTAAAACAAGGAGCCAAAGTGGACTTCGTCAACAGAAGCAGGGATCACGGCCCCGAGAGCATTCTTCATATTGCTGCGAGGTATGCAGAGCTCGAAACTTTGCAGGTCCTCGCGCGACATGCAAATTTCAAAGGAGTTGATCCTTTGATGAGAGATCGATCAGGACTGACTGCAGCCCAATCGTGGCAGGTGTTCCGCGAAGATAAGGAGGATCGGACTACGGGTGAAGACGATCCTCATCGATGCTTCAGAGACCTCATAGGTCTTACGTGAGTGATTAGTATTAGCAATGAACGCAGGTGTTTATAAGATCGATGTTTGAGTTTGTACTACACGACAAACCATTTCCCTTGTCCTAGCTATACTCTTGCTGCATGATCCTCTGCATCTAGTTTCTCCTCCGGGCTACCGCGAGATACATACCGAGATACCTACTCAGCAAATTCGACGCCACCTTCATTCCTGAGAGCTTGAATGAGCAGACTCTTGGAGCCTCCAAAACCAAATATTATCAATGCGAGGCTCTTTGCACAGTTGGTGAGAAAGACAGACCATTTCAATCCCCCTTTCGAGTTCGAGGGTGGCCGGTCTAATCTGATGGTCTTTCACTGCGGCACAGCACATCCATCTTCAGTTAGCCTTGGTTGTAAATCTCATCGACACAACCCAACTAACCAAGTCCACTAATGAGACATTTTATCTAACCAATGTTGGCATCATCTCACGCCCTGGGACAAGGAGATCCTCCAATCTACTTTGCACTCCATCTACATGATCATCTGTCACGATCTCAGCATTTCCACGACATATCACATGATGGATCTTCAAGACATACTCAACCCAGTGCCGCCAGCAACGCTGCCACCTGCTCCACCGAGATTTCGCGGCCACATCTCGAGCCCTCCACCAACTGGCTCCCCCTTGGCCTACGACGAAGATACACTAGTCACGCTCATTCTCTCAATATTCACTCTCCTCATCAGAATTGGCCATATAGGGGCTCTAGACCTTATTTTCCCGGGCGATCCGAGGCACAATGTCGACGAGGTCCTCTGTGCTGAGCCCAATCTTGATGCCCGTGTCATATCGCTGCTCAAGAGACTTCCTTATTTCGGACAGCCTGGATATTCCGAGTCATTTGTGATAGCACCCGGCTCGTTCCTGCCCAAATACCTTGGTCCTGGGCATCTGAGGCAGGAAAGGCAGATGTACGCGCTGCCTGGCTACGCAGAACCGGAACCAGACTGGCCCGGCCTCAGACCCCAGGATGTTGTATTGCTATATAACATCGAATGCGATCATTTGTCTGATACATGGATCCTAGACACAGAGGCTAGTATGTTTTATCGCTCAGCATCCGGGGCCTTTTTGTCATTACTGGCCCTGTTATACACTGGATGCCGTGCTGACTCCTCGATCGCAAGATACCATCCGCCGCTTCACCTCTTCTTCGAACTTTGTGAAGGCACGAGATGTATTCCAGAATTACCTGCCTCCTTTCCCAGAACAGGATGGCCGTAACGGCCGCCCGCGAAACTACCGCAATGAAGTAGCATTACACGCGCCCACCGTCCTAATGGATTATATCGACGACCTGCGTAAGCTGACTTATGTACCTACGCACCAACCGGATTACAACGAGATCACCTTTGCATATGACTCGTACAAAGTACATCAGGTACGGCAGAAGCTGGTGGAGGAGTACGGATGGCCCGGGGAAGGTGAAGAGGGTCAGGGCTTCAGGGAGGAGGATTGGAAGCGCGACAAGGACAGGGTGTGGGAGGAAGCTGCACAACAGAACGCGGAGCATCCAAACTGGGAGCCAGTGGCTCATGCGTATAGGCCGGAATGGCGCTGACCCTATGTATTTCAGTCTTTTCCAAGCCCCCCGTCCATATTCCGGGAGTCGCCAGTGCTACAGCGTTGAGAGATTGGATCAATGGCTGATTTGGTAGAACGGCCGAGGATTATAATGTAGCCCAATCTCCTGCTTTTCAGCCCGTTGTCTATTGTGTCAACTCCATCTGGCCGCCTTGGACCACTAGAACCATAGCATCTTATGGTGTTTCGCCGGGATCCGTCTGGAATAAATTACTGGTCACAAATCCGTGCTTGCAAACATTACAAGTTTATCCCGACTAGCCTCTTGCGGCCATGCTGAGCGGATTTCTCATGAATAGACTTAATAGACTGTCGGCAGCTGGTCGCATTCCTCCGCGAGCTTCCGGGGGTTGGGGAGGTCAGGACCGACTTTCACGCAGGCAAAGCAATGCGACGGGGGCGGAACAGGCCCACAAGATGGGACCCCAGTTTGGCCAGAGGCACGCTCAAGCCGTGAATAACCTGGCCGATGTTAGTTCCAAGAGTAACAAAACCAAGCAATTCGCACAAAGCCAGCGGGATAGGGACACCCACAATGCTGCAAATGACCAGGAACCAGATGACGACCATCATGGTGTCGCCCAGCTGCTTTGCGTCCTCCCGTTGTCCATCATCGCTGGAAACGGTATCTAGGAACTCCAAGCCGACGTAGAGATAAAAGATGGCGGAGACGCCAATGGGTCCAAAGTAGCCGACAAACATGGCCTGTTGGCGTCCCTGGATCTGGCGAATGTAGGGATGCAGACCGAGGATGGTAGGAATGCGCCGCAGGAGGAGGATCAGCGCTCCGAGGGCGAACAGCCGGACCGGATGGATCAGATCGGACGACCAGAAACTCTCCCACGGACAAACTGCGCCGAACCACATGAAGACGGCCAGGTTGAGCAACATCTCCATGGAGGGCTGCAGCGGGTCGTCGAGCGTCTTGATGCGGAACCAGTCGTTCCAGGTGAAGGCGTTGCCGGCTACAAAACACGCGAGCACGTCGTCGCTGCCCAGGCTCCCACAGGTTCCGATGATGAAGATGGCCAGGCCGATGGGGAAAAGGAGGAAACTCTCGCGGTCGACGTACTTGTGCCGCTCGGCCCAGGAGAGCAGCTTCTGGGCAAGGAAGCCCACGACCGCGCCATACAGGACGCTCATCAACACGACGTAGACACAAGTCTGTCCGAAGAACAGCTGCAGCGCCTTCAGAGTCCCGCCGTCAGCGCTTGACTCGGCAGTGGCGTACTTGATGAGATACAGGGCGATGAAGAGGAACGGGTAGCCGAGGCCGTCGTTGGCGCCCGACTCGGCGACGATAATCCGCTGCAGCTCCTCGGGGACGTTCTCGTCGGCCCACTTGCCCTTGACGATGGTGCTGGAGAGCACCGGGTCCGTCGGGGTGATGCAGGCGGCGAGGGCGAGGGCGTGCAGGAGCGGCAGGCCCGGGACGAGCAGCCAGATGACGGCGCTGCTGCACGCCCACATGCCGAGCATTCCCGGGCCCAGGAGCAGGGCGAGGGCCTTCCACTCGGTGCGCAGGTAGCGCCTGGGCAGCCGGATGCCCTCGAGGACGAGCTGGATGCCGAGGACGAGGCGGCTGAAGTCGAGCGTGACTGAGGCGACGGCGCCCTCGGAGACGACATATTCTACGGGCTTGAACAGCTTCGCGACATGGGTGAACGTGACGCCGCCCAGTAGCGAGACAACTATAATTGCGGGTTAACTGACGAGATCTTCTTTATTGGTATCTATTTCAATGTATTATCGTTGCCCATGGCAAGGTAGGGCAGGGCGGAACTGGGCTCACGGGCTTCGGAAAGGTAGAAGGCGTCGCTGAGGAGGTGTGAGAAGACGCCAACCAGAACGAGCCAGCCGCCGACCACGCTGATAACAACGTTGAAGTTTGTGACGGCAAGCAACATCGTGGGGTTCCTGGTGCACTCTACTTCGTGTCTGATGCTTTTATTTTCGGGTTGCCCTCAAAATTTTATATGTACATATTAAAAAATGAATCTTGACGAGAGGAAATGCGTGGAATAGAACTTTTAAAGGAGAGGGAGGCAAGGATGGTTCTGACTAGCTCCGAGGTTGATGCAGGAAGGCGTTAAGAGATAAGGCGGTGCATGAGTGGACGTACTGAATTAGAGATGAGATCAGCGACCAAACCTGCTAGCCGCGCTTCCCACCGCCATCCTCCGCCCCAAGCCAAGTTTCTTGGGGGGGCAGGACACTGTTCACGCGCCGCATGCACATGGCTGCCAGGTGCGGGATAACAGATAAACAGAGTCAGCACTGGGATCCGTCGTTTCGGGGGAGCACAGGGGCGCGGCGCAGCTTTATGTCGTGCTGCCGCGTTACGCCAGCCAAACCTTCCGCGGGCACACCCGGGCCATACCTGACCTCTAGCAGGGGTTGCTGCAGTGGTCATGCGTCATGCGTCATATGTCCTCATGCCTCGCGGGCAGACTCATACACAAGATTCAGGCCGGCTTGTCATATGATGATAGAACAATAAAATTCCGGTGACAGGCGGCATGGCGTTACCCGACTGTTGTTGCGCAACGGTCTGTCTCGGATGGGAGTATGGAGTCAGCTGTCTGGATGCAACCACTCTGAATACTCCATTGATAATTTCTATATTGCGGCCCTGCACCTCGTTTCATATGCGGCCCGCCAGGTCATCCTTTAGGTTACCAGGGGAGCAAAAATAGATACCAGGTTCCCGGAATGGGAAACACTATTTTGGGTGAGAGTGTCTCAGCTTGTCAGCACTTGGCCTGGGATGCAGACCTGTGGGCCTGAAAGCAGCGCTCGAAGCATCAAGACTGGTCAAGGCACACATTACAGCACACTCTATACATTCTAAGTAATTCATCGTTTCTGCCACCATCAGTAAGTGGCATAAGGAGCATACAATCAACCAGCGCTTCATCTTAGCTGTCTATGTTGGGGCTGGTCACGTGACTGCCTGACCGACAATGGCTTAGATTACGCGCTCCTTAGCCTTTAATGACTCGCCTAACGCGACGTTCTGTCCTCGAGGCTCCGGCTTCTACCTGACCAGGTGGTTAGGCCACCATATTCGCGACCCTTTGGACAGGATGTCCCGCTGGGAAGACTTCGTTGACGACCATCCACGAGTGGCAGAGATTCTTTCCATTCGCAAGTATTTGCCGCCGTTGAACTTCATCACCATCCATTATGCCTACTTCATCGTCGTGTGTCTAATCAGCTCCGTCATCTTCTGGCGGTCGTCGGACCCTGCCTTCAGCATTAGCTACACTGATAGTCTGTTCCTCGTGGTGTCTGCCATGACCGAGGCCGGACTGAACACGGTCAACCTCAGCCAATTGACAACATGGCAACAGACGATGCTCTTTCTGCTCATCATGCTGGGAAGCACGATCTGGGTCTCCATCTGGACTGTCCTGGCGCGCAAACACGTCTTCGAGAAGCGCTTTGAGAGTATCGTGCGTGCCGAGCGCATCCGCAGGCTCAACCGACGGGGCAGCACCACATCGCTGAGCCTGCCGAAGCTGCGGAAGGCCATCTCGTTCCGCAAGGCCAAGACCGTCCCGGCGCCCGATAAGACCCTGCCGGCGACCGGAACTCGAGCACTGAAGAATGAGTCCTTGACGTCCGGCCCTGATCTTGATAGGTCGCAAGGTGACCACGAGATGCCACGACGCCAGCGCGCATCGTCCCTGCCGGATCTAGGTTCTGTGGCGCCTTCCAAGGCTCCACTGGAACCACCCAAGACCCCGCTGGAGTCACCCAAGGCTGCGCCGGAGCCCAGCAGTCCTGGCGGACATATTGTCTTTGTCGACACGCCGCATCCGCAGGAGGGCAGGAATGCTACATCGACTGGCGTTTCCGACGTCAACGAGAACCTGCCCAAGCGGAGGAATGGCGCCGCCAAGGCCTCGACGGATCAAGATGGGGATCATTTCACCATGCAGCATTTTCTCAGGAAACGGGATTCTGGTCGCAAAGGCCAGTTCCATGACCTTACCAGCGAGGAGCGTGAGCATCTGGGTGGGTGCGAGTACCGTGCCCTCAAAATTCTTGCAGTCGTTGTGCCTGTGTACTTCTTCTTGTGGCAACTCCTAGGATGCGTCGCGCTTGGCGCATGGATGAATCACAACATGCCGGACACTGCAAGAGCGAACGGCATAAATCCATGGTGGCTCGGCATCTTCAATGGGGTCTCAGCCTTCAACAACTCGGGCATGTCGCTCCTCGATGCGAACATGATCCCATTTCAGACAGCCTACTACGTTCTCATCACAATGGGGTTGATGATCCTAGCTGGTAATACCGCATACCCTCTTTTCCTGCGCCTTATTATATGGACAGGCGTCAAACTCTTAAAAGCGATAACCCCGGAAGATTCCTATGTTACGCTCAAGACCACGCTCGAGTTTATCTTGAAATACCCCCGCCGGGTCTATACAAATCTGTTCCCGTCTCGCCCCACCTGGTGGCTTTTCTTTATGCTTGTCTGGTTGAATGTCGTTGACTGGGTTGCGTTTGAGCTTCTCAATCTTGGAAATTCAGCCATCACGAGTATTCCTACGGGGCCTCGAATTCTTGACGGCCTGTTCCAGGCCCTCGGTAAGTCTCTCGCTTGGCGATCACCAAGACACGACAAACTTTCTAACAACCCTGTCATAGCCGTCCGATCTGGCGGGTTCTACGTTGTACCCATCTCTCAAGTCTATATCGGCCTTCAGATACTATACGTTATCATGATGTATATCTCCGTGTACCCCGTGGTGATCACGATCCGCCACTCTAATGTCTACGAGGAGCGCTCTCTCGGCATCTACAGCGGCGACGAGTCGTCCGCGTCCGATTCCGACCCTGAGCTCGCCGCTGGAGGCCCGGACCTCGAGTCCCACCCAACCAATGGTGTCCTGTCACTGGCCTCGCCTCTCATGCGCCGTCTGAGCCGCTCCACCGCGGCTGTCGACATCGGGAAAGTCTTCCAGCGCACCTTTACTATGAACGGGGTCGGCGTCCCGCCAACGGGTCACAGAAATAACAAGCTAGACAACTTTATTGTGTCAGGCCACCTGAACGGCAGCAGCAACCCCAACAGCCGCATCAGCTTTATCAGCCAGCAGATCCACGGGCAGCTGGCCCACGACATCTGGTGGCTGGTGCTGGCGGTCCTGGTGATCGCCACGATAGAGACGTCGCATTTCCTGGAAGACCCGGTGACATTTTCCGTGTTTAACATCATCTTTGAGGTTGTGTCTGCTTACGGCACGGTCGGAATTTCCGTGGGGATCCCGACGGACGCGTATAGCTTCTCCGGAGCATGGTATACCGGCAGCAAACTCGTGTTGTGCCTTGTGATGCTGCGTGGCAGGCATCGCGGGCTGCCGGTCGCGTTGGACCATGCTGTGAGACTGCCGGGTGAGCACCTGCATCGTGATGAAGAGGAGGATCATCGGATACGAAGAAGCATGACGACGAGACGGGCGGACCTAGATGAGTAGGTGGTATCGGCTTGTGAGGCGCAGTAGCTCTGTCCTGTAATCGAACTTGGTGATTTATTCTCACGGAACTCAGAAGTCCCTTTCTCAATGATTTTCTTCCCTCACTTGTATAGTCAGCCTGTCAACAAAGAACACCTAAATAGATCCATTCAGCGCGGGGCGTTCTGTGAAATATAGAAAGAAAGAAACTTTTCTACTACCTCGCTTGGGAGGCCGTCAATATAGACGAGATCCTTCCCTGAATCCCGATAACGCTATCCAGCTAGGCAAACATATTCTGGTGGCCGAAAGATGCAGAGAAAATGAGTATGTCCTTGACCTGACTCGAAAGGGTATGAGTCCCTTCCGAGAGCTCTTCGATGTCCACTTTCTGTTCAGCGAGATTGAAAGTACCATTCATTCCAATGTGGTCGACGTGCCTTCCGTTTACTATGGCACCAAGAATTAAAAACAGCAACTTTTACTTATCCAACAGAGTTTAAAATCCCATGCTTACCTCTTTGCCATGTCCAACTTTTTTAGGTTCAATCCCCAAAAAAAATGGGTGACAGAAAGATTAACGGGTGAAGTAACCAGTCTGCCCGAGTCGTTATCAAGAAATGCCCAGGCAGGTAACATTTCATGTACAAGATGTGCAAGTAACGAAGTGCAAACATCAAATTGCGAGAGAAACGTGATACAAAATACATCAAAACCTAGCAAAGAAAAGCAATAAGTCATAAAACCCTGCTCTAAGTTCTCAGCGCAATCGTTCCACCAAAATCTGCCGCTTCTGAGTATCCATGCCACTGTACAATGCTGATGAGCTCCTTTCATTTGGTTCCATCCATGGGGTAGTCTTGCAAAACATTCTGGTCGGAGGGCAACCAATTGCCTCCAGGAAACTCCATGCCTGAGCACGGCTCGCTCCACGTATGACCGAAGTGAGACTCGGATTCTGGAACACCCAACTGAGGATCGGCGGAGGAGAGATGAGCAGTTGATCCACGATCTTGCTCATAGCCATGGCCTCCTGGGGGGTTTGTCACGGCCGAATGCCGAGTGTTCGCGCTAGGTGATCCGCTCATAGCAGTCGTGAGTGGTTCTCCAGTCCGGATTCCAGAGCTGTCCATCTGTGCCGGTGTAGAGAACTGCAGTGAAAAAAATTCTGCAATTCTCAGCTCCTGGATGTTGAAAGATCCGAAGGCCATGTACTGTTGGACGATGGGCAGAATGGCTGATTCAGTTCGGTGAAACTTATGCAGATGCCCTGCAACTGTCTCAGCGATCGTCTTGCCTTTGACCGCATATGTGAATTGGTGACCGCAATAGAGGCAGACCATGTGGAGACCCCGAGGCCGTCCTTCTGCAGGTTGCTGGCCCCAGCGCCGTAAGAGACTGAAACCCGAGACAAAGGCATAGAGGGTGTGATGATTCCTGCTTGTCTCATCTTCCCCGGCTCCCAGCCCCTTGCCGATGAAGAGCTGGAGGATCTCCCTATCCAGGGCATCCAAATTGTCCCTGTTCTGGTGTTTGAAAGCCAGTGCGATCATGCGCAAGAATTGAGTTTCAGAATCCTGACAGTCGCCATGAATGAGGATCTGGTTGACCTCTTGGATAAAAGGAAGTGTAGGCATGGTGGCCATAGTGGCGTGTGTTGTTTTGTATGACCTCTACGGGCACAAGCAGATCAGTGTTTGGTAAGAAAGGTTTCGAGGGATAGTTGCTGAGATTTTGACTACCAAGGGAACGTGCCATCTGCTTAAGAGTTAGAGAAAGGCTCAACACTATATCTACGGGACCCCCCAATCGTGTTTAAGCATAAAATTCGTCCAGAAGGCTTGGCCAAAGAATTATCAAGTCTATGATATTCGCGAAAGCAAATTTTGAAAAGACCACCACCGAATTTGATTTTCAACTGTAAGGGCTGATCTGCTTCACGCCTCAACGACACCTGAGCGACCGATGCAGTGCCTTTCTTGCCTTGCCAACTAGATCACATGCCTCGTAAATTGAAAATTGACTGACAATGTCCAGCTACTACGAGTCGTACGAAGACGTAAATGTAAATTTCCATTTCATCGAAAGTAACGCTCATCCAGCTCACGAGGACTTTTTGAAAAGAGAAATTGAAAAAGTGGTAGGCCGTAGTGTCATAGGTCTCGAACCTCAATTTTCAAATTCCTCTGAAACTACCCCGTCTCAACGTTCCCTTCTGTCTAGCGCAACACAGCAAATCATCTCTTGCCATGTTACTGGCATTGGGCTGAGCATATCATGGGGCAGGTATCCAAATGCCTCATTCAAAGAGCGTCTCTATAGGCCGTTCGGGGCGCTACTAGCTAAACAGGTAAAGCGACTTGGCAGGTGGGACTCGATGGCCAAATCCAAATTTGGATTTGGCAAGCCTCGCCCATTTGCACGCGATCGCCTGATAGCAAAGTAGACATAGTATCGTCTTCTTCAGCCTTGAGGGAACCACGGGTCGGTACGTGCCGACGTCAGAAGGAGGCTATGCTCTCAAACGTGACTTTATAAGCATGCGCGTATCCTGGGAGACATGTGAGTCACATCTATCACCCACTGACTTGGAATAGTTTTGCTCACCAGTAGTTTGGTATCTACCTCGGTCATTACTTTCTATCAGTTCAACCTCACGAACTTGCCGGACGATGGACACGTCGATATTTTATGAGGGCCTAATAGCGTCCATTGTTGCCGCAGTCATCTCAGCCATGGCTACGCTTGCCTCCACTATGATCATGGCCCGTGCATGCAGACTGCAGCCGCTGCCAATCATTCATTGCTGCCCTACCTCATGCCCAAGGCACTTGCAGGTTACACCGCTTCAAAATATCAGAAGGTAAGTTTTCCCTTTCTATGAAATAAAAGCCTAGACGCCTATGTAGGCTGATAATCCATTCATAGTGATTAGGAATGATTAAATACCCCAAGGTCGGAAATTATATTTTATTGTTGTTGCATCTCAGATGGCTTAATCCAGAGGCGGTGGCATGGGAGTTGGATGGATCAAAAGCTTACTGAGAGTGGAAGTGAAGGCAACTTTCCTTTCGGTAAGAGAAAAGTTATACCCCCACGCCTTGAGATTTTCAGGCCATGATCCCAAGGCTGGCTGTTATTCATGCACTACTGTCTCTGTATGGGATGTCACCCCGTCTATCCATACACATTGCTCACTGGTCCGCTTCCGCAAGCTATGCAACTTTACTTACACCCAGAGTAGTAAATACCAAGGACATTCAGACAGTGATTCTATGCGTATGTAGTCTGAAATTAAATTCCGAAGCCTACCGCAAGAAAGAGTCTTTTGGAGGATGTGTTTCAATCATACCTTGGCCTATATACGATTCAGAATATAGAGCGTACTACACGTGCCACTTTCTGGCGTGAACCACTCACAACAACAAAAATGTAAAACAACCAGACCTCATACTGAATCTCGCGGTCCTTGGCGGCGTTCAGGGTGATTAGAGATACAATGCCTACTCATATATCATAAACCCATTCAGGCCCCTCATCTTATCTATGCTGTCACGAGAAATGCAACAGGTGATGCAAGAGTTCAACTGGGTTATGTGCCCGATACTTTCCACCGTCCTCCTGTCCGTGTGTCTGTCAGACTCCAAGTCCCAGTAAGCTACGATTCCTGGAGCCTCAAGCCTGCAAACACTCAACAAGACCACCAGACCCGCAAGTGGTCGCTCAAACCTGATAATAATTCGTTAGGTACCTCGCCGCTCTTGCACACCCGATGTAAACCTTTCTCTGCAAGACACCTATTATTGATATATTCGACTGTTGTCAATCTATAAACTCGGTACAACAATACTAGAGAGGAAGCTTAAAACGGTGTTCGAAATCGTGCTGACAGAAAATCAAATTTAATTCAGAGGACCTTTGAAGGCATCTAGCTTCACTATCTCCTATCAACATAACAAGCACCGAACAGTCGCATCAACCAAACTTAACCACCTATGCAAATCCTGATCCACCCCTACGAATTGTAGGTCTCCTCCCAGGCATGCTGCATGAACGCCATAAGCGCAAGCCTCGTGTTGGGATCACCGTGGGGATAGATGTCGACCTCGACCGGGTATGGAATGCCTGGTCGTGCCGCAGTGTTCTTGGTTCCGCGTGCCCCCCTGTAGTCGCCCTCCAACTGCTGTACACTCTTGGAACGATCCAGCCAAGGAAAATAACATAGAACCATGCAATCCCAGTTGAACAGAGCAACGTGTCTGACACGATAAGCGACCATGTACGAGGCAGCCTGCTTGATCAGGTTGTTTTCGGAGCCCGAGAATAATGTACTGTCCGAATCATCCGCCTTGACTCCGCAGCCTTCGAAGAGTTGTTTAAAAGCAGCTTGCGATTGTGGACTCGGGGTCGGATGATTCAGGTCAAATTCGGCCTGTAGGGCTTGTACGTTGGCTCTCAACGCTTGTGGTATCATCGCTGCGTGGTTGAAGCCAGCAGCCTTAAACGCCTGGCGCTTTTTGTACTCCACTACGGCGAAAGGGCGATGGTTGACACCCTGGCCCGGCTGGTAGAAGGTCATATCCGTGCGAGACTCCTTGAGTGTATCCTCAGATTGGGATATCACGCTGCGATGGTAGCGTGGATGTGCGGCTAAGGCTTGCATGACCGGGTGTATGAGATATAGATCAGCACTTCGAACGACATCTGCTTCGTTTGAGTGAAAGATATCGTCTTCTCTCTCTGGGATGAAGTATTTCTTGTTGCGGAAGGCCTCGGCATGTTCGAGGACTTCGGCAGCATCCCTGTCCTTTTTGTCCACGTCCCGCATTTGGACTGCGAGCGCGAATTGACTATTGGAGCGAGGGTCGATGTGATCGGCTCCGAACGTGTACCAGCGGCGGGTCGGATTTTTTGGAATAGCCATTTTCGGTGGTGGCATCAATTGGATACTTGTTGACCCTTTCTCGACCTTCGCATTAGGATCAAGTTTGTTCTGGAAGTCTGGAAGTGGTTTATTAAGAGAGTCGAAAATTGACACGGGTGCAGGCAGCGGCATGGTGACTCGGTTGCTCTGAGCAAGTGATTGGGGGAAACAAGCAGGGTGTGTTGAAAGCTAGACAGCAAGGCCTGGTTGTGTTTTTGGGCGAGCTTTGTGGGGGTTTAGATATGAGACTGTGAAATTTCAGGTCAATCAGGAGAGCTCTAGGATGAGACAGGTGGCCATCTTAAGTATTCAAGCTCGGATTGTGAAATTTACTCTGTCCGACGCCCGCCGGAACCGTCTTACAGTTCCATTGCTGAACTGGATCTATGAGCGGGCCTGCAACTTCAGCAATAGCCTTGTCGATGCCTCCCATCCTTTTGGAGACTTGATGACACGCACATTTGATTACACCGTATGTCTACCTATCTTCTGCCAGTCTGTGTTAGGAAGCATCCGTGGCCCCGACGATAGCGGTCGGCCAAATTGGCGAGGTCTGTCTCCTTAGCCCATTGGTCCCGCCAGACCCAAGCCATGATCTATCGTATTTTGTTTTCTGTGCTCGAAATAGGACGCTCGATTAGGAAAGGGGTAGGATTTGGCAGTCAAGGAACATCTCCGGGGCGTAAGAACAGCACTGGGGCGTAAGCTGCTGTGTCTTGGAAAACGCCATAAGCAGTTCACCACGTTTGAAGGCCACAGCACCATCTGCGATCCAAAAATAAAAGGTTCCACAATACGAAAAACCACAATGAGCTCCTACAGGGACTTTTTGATAGGCCTGAAGCTTGCGGCCAGTATTACAGAATATATTGCTCCTTCATGGCCAAGGGAGGCTGGACCCGAGGGGATCCGCTACCAAATTTGGGTGTAGGTCCCACCTGCCTGCGTGATTAGTTACACAGCATAAGCTTGATTGATGACCGTGAACAGTCACGTAGCGCCAAGATGCACGTGTCCCAGCACTTCAGGCTGCAGTCCTGAAAACTCCACCAGGCCAGCTAGCGGCTTGCCTCCAATGTTCCTCGTTTGCTGGTAAAACCACCTTCTGACGACCAACAACACAAAAGGTCCCCCCCATATCGTACACTGTTGTGTTGACGCTTTCAAAACCATTCATCAAAGTTACCACGAAGTAGCAAGTTTTTGACCCCAGGCACTTCTGAATATACCTAGACAGCAGCCCGAACACGCAACATGGAGCCCGCGACACAGAGATCTCCAGACACGACACAACAACTTGGAAATACCAATATGGACGATGGTTTCGACACTTGGCACGCCCCCGAGGACCCAGACAAGCCGAGGCTCCCCTATATCCCCGGCTTCTCAATCCAAATCTCCCGGCACAAACCGCCGCCCTCATTTGCAACCGATGAGGAGCCGGCAGACCCGGGGTATCAGGAGCGGGCTCCACTCTCCGAGGCATACTTACGCTCGGTGACCCATACTGAGGCGGTTGTTGCCAACCCTCCCGAAGAAGGAATCCCCATTCACCCCTCTCAGGAGGAGACAGCGCAGCTTGTCCTTACCTCGCCTATCGCTATCGGATCTGCTCGAGGCGCCCAGATTGTGGTATGCGCAGTCACTCCTCAGAACGGACACCCATTCACAGCAATTGCAAAAATATACGACCCACTATACTACAACTTTGAGCGCGATATCGGCCATTCACCTCGAGACTGCGTGAGCGAAGCCGACGAACACTATATCGTTGAGGCTTGGGCTTATGAAAGTCTTAAGAAAGCCGGCTACACCGGCTCTTTTGCCCCTGAGTACTACGGATCATGGACGTTTACTCTGCCTATTGTTCTCAAGGGATCATCTACAACAAGGCCTATCCGTTTAATTCTGATAGAGCGTCTTCACGGGACTAGTATTGAGGCATCTCGTATCCAGAACAACTATAAGCGGGGCGGAGGGAAAGATGCATTCCACTACCCCGAGGAATACCGGCTCGAGGTACTTGCACGGGCACTAGACGGCTATGTCAGGCAGGCTGAGGCTGGGGTTGTACAGCGCGACTTTGCAGGACGCAATGTCATGCTGGTCCCAGATGAAAACCCCACTGATCAGTCGGAGAGAATCTCTGGTCTTGTCATGCCCCGCATTGTACTGATCGACTACAATAATGCGGGCATTAAACATTTGTCACCCGACACAAAGGACACACGACCAGAGAATCCAGCGTGGGCTTTCTGGAGCCGATACCTCTGGTCAGACATGGCTGGGTGGGTACCAAACACATGGAGGGACGACAAAGTCCAGCAGGGGTGGATGTTCAAGAGGTTCTGCGGGCCTGACCGAATAGATTCGTATCGTCCTATTCCAGAGTGGATGAAGCGCTTGGCAGAGCAAAAAGACTAAGGTGCTCTGGGTGATGACATCTGGAGTGCCTGATTCAGAGGATCCAAAATTGAATTTGACATGGATATATTTAGATTTAGACACACAAGTTGCGCGTCTTGAAGCAGAAAAATTGGTATTATCACTGAAGTATCATATGTGTATTTACGTGAGCTCAACGCTGGCTGTCATGTCAAGCCGCTCCTTCAATGCCTGTGCAATCCTCTTGCCACCAAAAGTGGATGCCGAAATCTTACGTTCTCCACGTCTTTTCTACTCAGCATTATCCCAACTATTCCAAATGATGGGAGGAACTCATGCATGACACTCTCGCACTTGAAGTCCGCTGAGTGGATACGAGCATATTGGCTAGCGTTGATGGTCAGTAGGAAGCTTGGCCTCTGATCTGGTGGCCGCCCCTGGGCAGTTCGTGGGTCGTTGGACCGGAACGCGTGGACCGTGTGCAAGGCCCAGAAAGTAGGCCCAAAAGATAGGCCCGGGTGCCCTATACAAATATATTACAAGTCAAATTCTCACATTATCGCCCAGCCCCCAATGGGTCGAAACGTTGCCCTCTGTCTGGCGAGTGTCCTATGCTGGTAACCACAAGCCCCCAGTCTCACGTCACTGTAAATGAATGAGATCCTATAGGAAGCTGCTGTACTGAGTAGTATATTGGCCATCAATTACGTACTGTCATGTGTGGTGGGTAAGACAAAGTCATAGTATTCTCAGAATAGCATCACTTGAAACTTACTGGTCGATACGAAATGACCCAAATGCTGTGATCTCACCTGTACAAGATCCACTTTTTTGTATTCCTATCTTATCAAAGCCTTTGTGAGCATGGCAAGGTCTCTCCTTTAAATCTCACGTCCTCGCAACGCCTGGAGACCTGCTTCAGTGTCTCTCGATATCTAAGACGCAACACCCTCTCGAAGATTCATCCAAGCACTGCTCACCTTCAAGTAACTTCATTACTCTCTACGCCATCCAACGATCGTCACCAGTTGACTTTGACAACCTTTCCATCATTCAATCAGATTCACTTGATCTTTCCAGACAACAATGGACAAAGCTAAGCAGGCTGCCCTGGCAAAGTCAAAGGCAGCTGCTGATGCCAATAAGAAGGCGCCGGCAGCCAAGACCACTGGGACAAGTGCCAGCCCCAGCCGACCACCGCCAGCCCAAGCCACACGCCCGCCAGCGCCAACCCAAGCCACACGCCCACCAGCAGCGTCCACACAGCCCAAGACTTCTGCCCCGCCTCCTTCAGGTGCACCCCGTACCAGCTCTCCGGCAGCACCTCCTGGAGGCCGTACCAGCTCTCAGCCACCTGCTGGCAGCACTGCCAAGCTGCCTGTGGTCGGAGGAAGAGCACCAACGCCTACTAGCAGGCCAGGCTCTAGAGCTGGCCAGTCCGAGGAAAAGGTTGAGGCCGGACCTCCGCCTCAGGTCAAAGCGGGACCAGGTTGTGAGTTTTGGTTTCCGGGCCAGCACTCCTGGTCCAAGAAGAAGCTTCCAATGAAGGGATTTTGATACTAAACCAAGGGGTGCGAGGGGGGGGAATATGCTCAAACTTTACGTTTGTTCGGTTGCTGGCGTTGCTTGTGGACCTGGGGGATTGTTCTAACATCTGTTGATTCACTTCAAACGACTTGGGCGTTCCTCCTTTTCCGTGCTCTGTCCATGGTAGAACCAATTGTGCTTTTGTCTCAAGTGCCCAGCCTCAATTCGAGTGTGTGCTGTTCAATCTGTCCATCTGTGCCCTCCATTATCACCCCATGGTGTGCCACATGCATAATATGTTGGGTGTGGGTCACGGCTCGGTGAGAGACTGGTATCAAGCAGACCCTGGATTTGATATAGTGGGCAGTTGTGATTGTTTTGTACCTAGTGTGTGCTTAAAGTTGCTGTGGCTACACTCTTTACTCAGATGCATTAGCTATAGTCATTCGTTCCTGAATTAGTAGTATGGGGAATCATTCTTGTCTAAAAATGTATGGAGTAGGTTGACCATGCTTTATCGCGAACCTAATTTTGTGCACCCGTGTTTGAACTGTGGCGTGCGACGATGTAACATTCGTCATGAAAATCCGGCCACTGCGGCGCAGGGACTTGACGGGTGAGCGATGCGGCGTGACTCACTGCACAGGTAGGATTTCTTGTTAGACCAAATGCAGTTGGCGCCAAAATATGACAGGACTAGACACCAGTGGCTGGTTATGATAAGATTCGGAGTGCATCCATCGTTGAGCAAGACGCAATTCTCTAAAACTCGCGCTCTTAAGCCTCTCGGCCCGGCAAGTATTATCGCCAATATCATTGGGTGCTCACAAACCGCCCACAATGCCGCGCTGGAACCCCATACCGTCGGCAATACGCCACGAGCAGTCCACGGACACGGAAAATGAAAATCAGCCCACAGACAACCGCAAAACCAATGGCTACATTTTCAAGAGAGACGTTGACCGGCCGGGCGGCGAAACACGCTACATTCCCAAAGTCTGCCGTGCCATGCCTCTCTATCCCAAGACGTATGGCCTGAGCTGTGATCGGCCAAATTGTCAACATTGTCACCCCGAGACTGCTGCCGGTCTTGCGAATACGTATTATCGACCGTCGCCCCCCTGGAGACCAAATGACGGTCGCCACTATTATGGGTACTCCTATCACCCTCCTCCTGGGACATGTTTGGTCGGCCGGAAGGGCTGCAGGCCAGAGAAAATGATTTTGATCCGTCCCAAGAAAAACCAAAATACTGCCAAGGATGAGACACGACGGAGGGCTGCCAGAACTGAGCAGGCGGTAGAGGAGGAGCAAGATGAGAGCAGGTGTGATAAGACACGGAGGCTCAGCAAGTGGGAGGCATCGACGTCTAGGCCTATCGATGAGGGCTGTGAATTAGCCATGTCAGAAGACATAGTCCTACCTACGGACGACTGGAAAGCAATGAGTTGGGATATTCAGCTCGCGATCTTGGCTAGCCGGGGTTTGTTGGACGATTACGAGGCCGAGGATGCCGACATCACATTGAACTCGCTTCGACGAGATGAAGACACCTACACGGTCAGATACAAGACCGATAAAAAGCAGTGGAACATGCGAAGGGGTCTCGATGCGAGGGGAACACCGATTTGGGATGATGGTACAGACTGGGAGCTCCTCCTGGGCTCCCCGAGTGAGGACAGCATGTCGTGGGTTATGCTTGATGAGTAGGAAGCATACAGGTGCTGTTCGAACAAATCATTACGAGCGACCGAAAACTTGGCTCGTCTAGTGTACGATCCCGGCGTGCTATTGGAAAAGGTCCAGGCTCGCATGCTTGCAGGATCATCGCACATGCGCGTAATGATGAAAACCGAAGGTATTGTGGAGGAGTAACAATGTACGCATGTATCATAGATGGCAGGGTGGTGACTATTAGACAAGTTTTCTATCCCCATCTGCCACTAGCCCGGCATCATGCGTATCCAAATAAGGCAAGACGATTAGGCTCCGACTCGAGTAGAGCTCATAGTAAGTATCGGAACTCGGGATTCTCGAAGTCCGTTGCATCAGCACCATCAAAGGCGTCGCCTTCCGGAGCTTGCGCCGCCGCCGCGGCGTCATCTCTCCTTTTATTCCTCATCTGCAGCATCATTCTCAGCCCGAGAGCAACGCACACCTGCGCCACAGCACACGCGAGGATCACGATGCAGCCTGTTCTATAGTAGGGCGATTCTTGTTGCAAGAACGCATGTGGGCCGATGATATTTCCAGCGCAGTACGCCAGGAAGACCAGCGCCGACGATGATGTTCGCTTGGTATATCCTCCCACGTTGGCAGAGGGCATCTGCAGCGCCAGGACGAGCGAGGCGACGTAAGAGCCGGAAATATAATACCCGATCAAGACGCCGATCTTGTTGGCATAGTCTGAGCGGTCCATCCTCCAGATCAGGCTGACGCCGATGATGGTGGGTATGTTGTAAAGCGCCATCACCGTGGTCCGCTGGTTCTTGAAGTGCGAGGCGATCCACGTGCCGGAGAGGATCCAGACGACCTGGAATGCGCCCTGCGGAATGCCGAGGGCGGTCGTCTTGAGTGGATCCGTGACGAGGCCCTTGACGATGAGTTTTCCGAAACTCGCGTAGCCCCCGTTGATGACCTCGTTGAAGAGCACGAAGAGGAACAATAGCCAGACCTGTGGGTCCATGAAGGCCTCGCCGACTTGGGTCCATTTGACTGTCTTGTTGAGGATTCCCGTCTTGGCAAGTCGGCCGCGGGCAATGAGCAGAGCCTTTTCCTCGAGAGTGAATCGCTTCGCTTCCAGGATTGAGTCGGGCAGGAAGAACATCAGGACGATGCCCCAGATGACTGTCACGCCACCGCAGAGGAGGAAGATGGCCTTCCAGACTGGGAAGCCATGGATCTGGCCTATGCCATAGGTCAAGATGCCGCCGATCATGGACCCAAATCCATTGCAGCAATAGAAGACTCCGGCACGGAATGGCTGTTCTGGGCGAGTGTACCTTTGGAGTATTAGCACCATGCACTCCGAGTCTGGGCTCTGTCTGCAACCTACCACATAGAGACTATCATCATGAAGCAGGTCGTGATGGGAGCCTCAAAGATGCCCAACAAAAAACGGCACGTTCCGAAGCCCGCAAAGTTGTGGCAGGCCGCCGTGATCATCAATATTCCTCCCCAGCCCAACACGCACGCGGACACAATCTTGGCCATACGTGTCTTTTGCGCTGCCCACATCCAAGGGTACTCGGCGACTAGGTAGGCCAGGTAGAACATGGAGGTGAACCACGCGTACTGTTCTTGGTTGATGCCAGTGCTGCTGAAGAGGTCGAATACGGCGGCGTACGACATTGCCTGCTTGTCGATGTACTGCAGCACATATGTGCCGGCGAGGAGGGGCAGGACGATGAAGTCGATCTTGCGGACGAGGCGCTTGTTCCTGTCCTCGTCGGCTAGGAGCTCGGCGAGATACTCATCGGAGTAATTGTGTTCGCGGAGGAAGACCTCGGAGGCATCGAGCGCGATGATTTCACCTTGGGTGATGGACTTGATGCGAGATATGGACACATTGTCATCGGCACCTTTGGAGGTGGTAGGCTGCTTCTCGAGAGCCACCTTCTCGTCCTGGGTCGCCATGATGGAGGAATTGGCGGTAGGATGAATACTTGAGGACGCAAAGCAAAGTCGACGCGCAATGGTATTGAGAGGACAGCAATCCGCTATGTAGGAAAAGGAACCCAGTAAATATCACTCTTAGTCTCTGCTGTTATCAACGAATTGCCACAGAGGCTTACCGGCCGCATGGTCAGCTGGCTTTGTTATCAAATTGGTACCCACATAGGTCTTGGACGGCAGGGTTTCTCTGGACCATCTATCTCATAGGCGTTTTGATAGCGGAACGAGGCACGAGCTCAGAAGTGATATTAGCCATGGATCTTTCTATTATCCCAGAGCTTTGAACGCAGTCTGCGAGCGAACAACTTGAACTTTGTTCACAAGCGGGCATATCAGTGCCTTAAACTACTCTCCTGATCAAGGAACTACAGCTACACAAAAGTGATCGTGGTACTTGTGGTATGTTACCACCTCGGCCATGACTCTCCCGACTCCCTTTTCCGACAAATGGCAAGGACCAGCAGGAATACAAAGCAACAGTGAGCCGGAAACTTGACGTCGTGCGGAGAATAAGCAGGACATTCCTGGTAAGCCACATGATAGGCTTGCGGCCGGGGGATAACGGCCAACCCCGTTCGGCACTTCCTATCTGACATATTTTTTTTTGGCGGACGAACCAATCGTGCAGATAGCCGTGCAGATAGCGGTTCCGGGTTGGTGGTGCCGGTCTCCTGCCGGTTCGGCTCCGATACTCCGACATCGCGTCTATTGGGTCTCGACTCGATATTTAGGCCGAAACCGACGACATCCCGGTAATAAGTGTGGTTCACGACGACGACGATGCATCGATAGACGTCAAGTGCATCACGTGTGCACCATCAACTTCCATCATGGTCCTGCAAGTCGACTCCTCGCGCCCAACAGTCCAGTTGCCGCAGCAGGGCAAAGTCATCGGCATCACCCACTCCCAGGACGAGAGCGCCCACCGTCCACGCGCAGTCGATGCGTTTTTGGGGATCCCTTACGCCGTGCCACCAGTTGGCGATCTGAGATTTCGTCCGGCCAAGAAGCTCCCGCCGAGCCCTGAAAATGTTCTCGACGCGTCAAAATATGGCCCAGCAGCCCCGGGGAAACCGCTGCTGATTGCAGACCCCTCGGCACCGCCACTGGTATACAGTGAAGACTGCCTGACGGCCAATGTGTTTCGGCAGTCTGGAAGCACCTCTTCAGATGGGAAACTGTTGCCAGTTGCAGTGTACATCCACGGCGGAGCCTTCAACCGCGGATCCGCAAGCATGCACAACACGGCATCCATGATGAGCTGGGCCGAGGATCCGTTCGTGTGCGTTTCGTTCAACTACCGCGTGGGATCTTTGGGCTTCCTGCCGAGCGGGTTGAGCGCGAAGGAGGGTGCGCTGAACCTCGGGTTGAAAGACCAGATCCTGCTATTCGAGTGGGTGCAGGAAAACATCAAGGCATTCGGAGGAGACCCGACCAACGTCACGCTCTTCGGGCTGAGTGCTGGCGCGCACTCCATCGGTCACCATCTTATGCACTACACGGAGGGCGTGAAGCCTTTGTACAACCGCGTCATTATCGAGTCCGGCGCACCGACTTCTCGCGCTGTCAGACCCTATGACGCCCCCGTTCACGAGGCACAGTTCAAGGACTACCTCGCTGCGGCAGGGGTGCCTTCTGACCTGCCCGAGGACAAGATCTTCCCCTTCCTGCGATCGCTGCCGTCGGAGAAGATTCAAGATGCACAAAACACGGTGTTTGGTGCATACAACCCCAGCCTGAAGTGGGCATTCCAGCCAGTCATTGATGGTGAAATCATCCCAAGGCCGCCTCTGGAGACGTGGCGGCAAGGAAAGTGGCACAAGGTTCCCATCATGACAGGCTTCCAGAGGAACGAGGGAAGTCTCTATGTGGACAAGACCATGAGCAAATCAGAACAGTTCACGGGTTTCTTCCGTGACTTGTTGCCACTGCTGTCCGAGGAGGACCTCGAAACCATTGATGGGCTTTACCCAGACCCTGCAAAGGATGCTAAGTCACCGTGGAAGGAGGAACGGGATGGTGTCGGTGCCCAGTACAAGCGAATAGAAGCGGCCTATGGACACTACGCATACGTGGCCCCTGCTCGGCAGACTGCTGAGTTCGCGAGCGTGGATGTCCCGGTCTACTTGTACCAGTGGGCTGCGATATCGACAGTCCTCAACGGCGCGCAGCACGCGGACAACATGAGGTATGAGGTCTGTGACCCCAATGTCGTGGCAGTGAGCGAGAACCAGGCCGAGCTGGCCAAGACGATCAACTCATATGTCACCAACTTCATCACCAAGGGTGACCCCAATGCCGGAATAGCCAAGCCAAGATGGGAGCAATACAATAAAGAGGCACCCAAGTCGTTGGCGTTTGGGCTGGGGAATGAGGAGCTCATAGGCGGTGGTCTGGGCACGACGGCCAAGTTTGTAGACGACGAGTGGGCGAGAAAGGAGAGCGAGTTCTGGTGGAGTAAAGTCGATTTGTCACAGCAGTAACCAGGAAGCAGGCCAATAAGAAGCTATTTCCCAGGGCATTAATTACTGTAGTCTACTGACTGTGTACGTGATAAAACAGCCACTGACACTGCCAAGACATGATAATGGGTCGAGATATGCATGCCACTGCATGGTGTAATCCGATAAAGGTGGAGTTCTCCGCGGCCGGCCGGCGGGGAAGAAGGATTTCGTGGGTCAGTCCGTTCTGTTTCCCGCGGGAAACTAATGCATAGGGAATTGATAGGTGGCCCGCACATGTCATAGAAAAGCTGTTAAATCTGAATTATTATTACGATATTGCAAGGGTGTCTGAGCGTGGGCATGAGATGCCCCGGATGTGTCCCCTGCGGCACCAATCCGGACCGATGCCGGATCGGAGGAAGTGTGTTTCGAAAGTCATCGTGCGTACATAACCAGACAGGTGACGCCGACTCACTCATCGTGGACACTTTTTGAGGTATCGCGTTCTCCAGTACCACACCCGATTCCAGTTACCAGACAGCGGAAAACCGTGAACATGTCCACCACCATCGTCACACTCCCGGAGCCTTTCGCCTCCATCCCTCGGTCCACCCTCACATTCGGACCATCACCAATCCAGGCCCTCCCCAAGATCTCACAAGCCCTCGGCGGCAAAGTGAACGTCTACGCCAAGCGCGAAGATGTGAACTCGGGCCTGGCGTACGGCGGTAACAAGGTCCGCAAGCTGGAGTACCTCGTCCCGCAGGCCATTTCGGAAGGTGCCGACACGCTCGTCTCCATCGGCGGCGTCCAGTCCAACCACACCCGTGCCGTCACGGCCGTCGCCGTCGCCAGCGGGCTCAAGGCGGCCACCGTGCAGGAGCACTGGGTCGACTGGACGGACCCCGGCTACGAGAAGGTCGGCAACCTGCAGCTGAGCCGGCTCATGGGCGGGGACGTCCACCTGGACCCCAGCGGCTTTGGCATCGAGCACAAGACCACACTGGCGAACCTCACCAAGGACCTGGAGAGCAAGGGGCAGAAGCCTTATTACATCCCCGCGGGTGCAAGTGATCACCCATTTGGAGGTCTGGGCTTTGCAAGGTGGGCATTTGAGGTGGAGCAGCAAGAAGCAGAACTTGGCGTCTTCTTTGACACTGTCCTTGTGTGCGCCGTTACTGGGAGCACATTTGCTGGCATGATCGCTGGGTTTAAGCTGGCGCAGAAGAACGGGAGCAAGCCCAGGAGGGTCATCGGCATCGACGCGAGTGCCAAGGTGAGGCAGACCTTTGACCAGGTGCTAAGGATCGCCAAGTTCACCGCCGCAAAGATCGGTCTGTCGGAGGACGACATCACGGAGAAGGATGTCGAGCTGGTGGACAGGTATCATGCTGGCACGTACGGTATTCCCGATGAGCAGACTATTGAGGCCATCAAGTTTGGTGCCAGCACGGAGGCTTTCATCACGGATCCGGTGTACGAGGGCAAGAGCCTGGCGGGTATGATGGATATGATCAAGAAGGGAGATATCCCCGGAGGAAGCAACGTGTTGTATGCTCACCTGGGTGGTCAACTGGCTTTGAATGCATACTCAGCAATTCCCTGAGCCAAGGTGCAGATAGTCACACTGGATCAGCTTCCAAAATAATGAAGCAGCCTTCCCGATCGATTTGTTCGCACAAACGGGAAGTTTCCCTTTTCCTAAGCAGAAGTAGACTGCTTGACTGATACCGGGCCGTTGTAGCCACTAGAACACTTGTTAGCAGTGGGACATTTAGCTTCCATCAAGGCAAGTGTCCACACGTCTTGGTCTTCCTGCCCATTTGCGTAACTTATGTGACAGATTCGTATGTGTAATTACCATAAGTCATGCCGAACTCGTACTAGCCTGAAAAGTGCCACAACACCCTGGAATGCACCTTGTTTGTGCCCCATGCCGGCTTTAAGACGCATGGTATGTTTCTAAGCACTTCATTGGTTGTTGTGCTGCTATGGTACAGCACATGCTGACAAGGCGGCAAAAGATAACCCCTCTTTTTGACGGAATGACCACCGCCTCACTTTGATATCGATATTTCGCTGTGAATATTTCTCGTCGATCTCATGTTGTGCTCGAGCTAGGTTCTGACATGAAAGAAGTTCTTTTCGCTTCTATTACTCGTCATGGGACAGCCGAAGGCCACGATACTATACTTATGGAGCTGTTGCTACTGCGGACATATGGGCATGAACGCCAGCTCCACTCCGAGTTGTGTGAGCTGTGGTGTGGCACGTTGTGGAAACTGTTCCATGGAAGCCCATAAGGTGGGCAACATGTCATTGCCAGACCAAAGAAAGGAGATCAGAGATAGGGAAAATCGTTCCGTCGCCATCGAAAGCGCGAAACGGGATAGTGCTTTCACTCCCGTGAATCGTGAACCTGACGGGGAACGGCCCAAGGTACCCACAAAACAGGATTCAACTGCTAAGGAAACACCAAAGGTTTCCAATACAAAACCTGAACCCTCGCCACAACCTCCGGATCTGATGAGAGACCTCCTGGACGCGAAATATTCATCAAACCATCAAGGAAACACAACAGGCGTCGTGGATGCAGACATGTCAGATGCCCAAACTGTTTTCAGCACTGCCTCATCGGCCATCACTCTAGTTGATCCAAGTGCTGCGGAAACACTTGCTCGTGGCATTATGAAGTTCCAGAGTTTGGGATACCTTTGGCCACAACTGGTTGGCCGCTGCGACACGAAGAAAAGATGCATTCATGTCATCGAGAGGCTCCTCAAGCGCTATTCCAAAGATTTAGCACTTGTGAGCGACAGAATACAAGCCTCCAAAATGTCAGGCAGTCAGCTCTGCCTCAATGCTGCTCGATTTGTTCGCAAATCACGAATCCAAGTTGCACAGAAGATCTGGGAAGAGCAGGTTCAGGGTACGAACGATTTGACGGGAAAGGATGCCGTGGAAGGCCTCTTAGATATCGAGGTTCCGAACCTGGACGTTGATGAAGACGACAATATACCAACAATTGACGACTTGTCATTCGAGACTATCGAAGAAATCTTATTCGACAAGAGCCCGATTTTCTCCCTTCAGGCAAATATCAAACAGTTGATAAATCTTTCGGATCCAATGGAAAACAGCAATGTTTACCGGCTATCAGCTTGTTTAAATATTTTCATCGGGAACACAATCTCGTCGCTCTGCGAGCCCTCTCCGTCACCAGGATATACTCGACTGCGATATACGTGTGTTAGTTTGATCAACCTCATTTTTTACTGTTCTTGATAACCCTCCTGTGTTCGGAAACTCTAATCTTTATGATGATTCGAGACGACGCTAACAGTGCCCCACCCCATTGAAGAAATGCGGTCGTAGGCTATATGATGACTTCAAGGAGGTCCAACCTGGCGCGCTGACCAAGCTGGAAAACCTCCTAGCCAGCTACTTCGGTGAACACCCTATCACTATACAGCCTGAAGACTTCGAGCCTACTCCTACAACAAATAGCCCCAACAAAAATAAGACTCTGGGCAGCCTGATGAGCGTATGGAAAGGTCTTTTTGGTGCCCGCCAGAAGGATGGCCGTCTTCCCTGGACCAGACAGAGCAGGAATAATATGGAGCTCAGTATCTGTTCGACAGGTACTTCAAATGGAACGGTAGACCACAGATTCGTTCTGATGTGTCTTCCCTTTATGCGATGGGCAAAGAAGCTCCATCAACTCGACATGTGCAATCTGCAATCAGATCAGGTCTTCTTCCTTTCATTGCGAAAACAATATTCCCTCATGCAGAAGTCAAGACCATTGAAATCCTTTGCAAGGTTTCGTCGGGTTAATTCGCTAGACTTTGTCAAAGTAAGTGATTTCATTAATGTCCTATGTCACATACTGGTGTGGTATTCTGCACCAGCTCCTAATCAGTTTGCAACATTAAGCCTCCACAGCTGTTTTAAAGCTGCGAACGCGTTTGAAGAGATAGACTGACCAGGTAGTGTTACAGTTCGAGGTGTATAGAAACGAATTTGTGGATATTCACGACAATCCATCTGTGCCAGATCGAGAAGACAAGGAACACGCAAAACAGAATTACACTTATGATCCTCTGCCCGCCCATTCAAACCCACCGATCGGACCGAATCTTCTTATGCACATGTTTCAGCATCCGGAGCACGCAGATGCCGAACCAGTCTTGTACAGGAAAATTCCAAAAAAGCTCCATGCTAAACTGGAGCCCTGTCCTGTAAAGGGCAGCGCCATCGGGTGGGGAGTGCATTTCACCGAAGGGGTTGACTGGGTGGTCTTGTTCGCCTACGGATGCATTGGATTTTCCAGTGCCCTAGTATTTGCTATGGCTTGGTCAATAGCACGTGGCGATATCCAAAGTGGGTTTGCCGTGGGCAGCTTCATGGTGACCTTTGTGGGATTTTGCCTGGGAATCGCCCGGACGGAGATTCAACTGGGGATATAATACGTGCAATCAGGCGTTTACATGGAATTCACGAAGAACGGAGCCATGAAGCTATGGGGGACGGAGAGGAGGTAGCAGTCTGCATGAGATACACCAACCACGAACTCTATTGAAACCGTTGTCCAATTGCAGTCTCTTGGGGGACAGTCTCTTCATTCAGGACAGAACAAATCTCTATGACTACTTCCAAAATATCCTCCCCTCCATCAGTCGCCTCGCCGTCCTAAACACTGTCGCCCTCTCAAGCTCGCCCTTCTCATCATACTTTGCGTCGACGTGCAACGTGCCACTTGCATGGTGGATAACCAGCCCTGCCTCTCCTGGTTGTGCACTCATGCATTTGGAAGCCGTGCTGCCCGGCAGCTTCGACGCTGCTGCAAGGGCAAGCGCGACCGTGACGGGGATGGCCTTGTGGGGTTGGCCAACAGACATCGCACGAGCGACTATGCTCTCACCCGAGTCTGCATTGGGAGACACGATAGCGATCTTGGGAACACTGCCAGGTACCTCCTCAGGCGAAGCCGCCAGACCCATCCGCACGCCAACCTGCCGCCGGATCTTGTCCAGGGTGTTCGTGAGCGTGGGATGGTCCTCGATCTCCTGCGGCGTTATCCGCCCGTCGACACCGAGGTCCGAGGCAAGCACGAAGCAGCAGGGGTTGGCAACGTCGATGCAGGTGGTCTCGACGCAACCCTCGAACGTGTCCGTCACGCTGCCAGTCGGGAGCAGCTCCCCCGTCCGCGACCCAGCCGGCCTGATGAAGTCTAGGCGGACGGGCGCCGCGGTGCCAGACACCCCGTCGATGGAGAAGTCGCCGTGGGCCACCGCCTCACCGTCGGCGACAGGGAACTTGGCATGGATGATCTTGCCGGTGTTCGTGTTGAGGATGCGCACCGTAAAGTCCTCGCTCCCGACCCCCTGCGGCGCCTCCACCATCCCGCTGTCGACCGCGAACGGCCCCACGGCCGAGGACATGTTGCCGCAGTTGCTGGAGTAGTCGACATGCGCGTTCTTGACCCCCAGCGAGACGAAGGTGTAGTCGACGTCTGCGTCCTCGCGCGGGGAGCGCCCGACCACGCAGATCTTGGACAGGCTGGAGATGCCGCCGCCCATGCCGTCCAGCTGGCGGCCGTTGGGGTCGGGGCTCCCAATTACCCCGAGGAATGGTTGGTTCCATTCATCTCTGTTTTTCGGGAGATCTTCCTGCCGGAAAAAGACTGCTCGAGAGGTTCCGCCGCGATAGTAGGCCGCCGGGAGCGAGTTCTGCTTACGCAATGAAGAGACCATCCGCGTCGACAGTGTGCCGATAGATGTCAGGCACTTCCTCTGTTGAGCCGGGGATTTACCAATGGACCGCGAGAGGTGGCTTAGAGCGCTAGCCGCAGGACGTCGACAAGACATGATGCATTAAAAGCAACATCACTGGTGATCTCAGGATCCGCCTCCTCTTATTCACCGGTGACTGTGCCGAGCATGTTACGTCTAGCCGGAGTGCGTTCTGCCCCTTAGTTATAGGTGAACGTAGGCTTGCGGGTACGGAGATAATTGGCGGCATGAGTGGGGCCCAGAGCCCCTGGAACCGGCCCAAAGCCGGTCGTAACGCCGTGCAGTCGACCGTAGGCTCGGGATCAAACCGCCAACCTCTGGAGACTGGCTTGCGTAGCTGAATCCACAATCCACAGGTCTCACCCGCCCAAGGTGATGAAAAACTGTACAAGTTACACGGCCAGAGAGGCGACAGAAGACGTTGGTGAATTATGGGCTGGGCTGGTCAGTCGAGCCCGTGCACCCCTGATGCTGGCTACACCCAACGCCGGAGCGTTGACACGCATGTTCACCATATCTCTAGAGCGAATCCAAGATACAAAGATGGCCTCCCATCAAGACGTGTCAAAAGAATTGGATCAGTTGCTATTCGTTACACGGGTCGCCTCATCACATAGCTAGGACGAACTTCAAACTATCACGCCAACACGGGTATCTCGTCGAAGGAAATTCGATCTCAATGAGGCCTTCAGCATCCTCCTCCTCCTCCCCCACCACAGCCACCACCACCTCCGCCGCCGCCACAGCCTGGTTGAAAAGTCAATAAAAAGTCAGGGGGTATTTTGCACCGAGAAGGAAGTCAACTTACCACCACCTCCCCCTCCACCGCCTCCACACCCGCCGCCGCCTCCGCCACATGCGCCACCAGCCTATCAAGAACGGTCAGCACGAGAGAACCACAAATATGGTTGGATATAACACAAAGCACAGGAAGATTGGTGAAAAGGAAAGACACTTACTCCAGCGCCACCGCACCCACCAGCTCCGCCGCAGGCCCCCGCCGCGACGCCTCCGGAACAGCTGCCGGCAGCACAGCTTGCCCAGCCCTCACAGCCGCCCGAGCTCACATACCCGGGATCCCAGCCGTAGTACATGCCAGGCGTGAAGTACATGGGGTAGATAAAGGGGCTGTACATGAAGTACGAGTACCCCCAGTGGTCGTAGTACTGGTCACGAGGCGGCAGCTTGCGGCCCTTCTTCTCGGCGCGTCGGCGGGCCTTCTCGTAGTTGAGCTCCAGCTGGCGGTACTTCCTGTCACGGGCATAGGCCGTGAGTCTCTCCTTGGCGGAGGAGACGTCCGGCGCGGCACGCACGGCGTTGTGGGAGGAGATGTGGGCGCTCTTGTCGGGCGGGCAGAATTGGGCCTGGCCCGACGCGTGGAAGTTCTCGGCGGCCTTGTCCTGGTCCGACACGCCGAGGACACGCGACACGGTGTTGATGTGGGTCGATCGGATCGTCTCGCAGTACCAGCAGGTGCACTCGCTATAGACAACCGAATGCTTTGCCTGGTAGGCCTTCACGGTCCACGCAAAGCAATCGGAGAGCTTGTCTTCGTCGATCTTGTCGTCGTGGTCGATGAACTTGGTCGTTCGGGCCGTGGTATATTCGTAGTAGGCACTAGGGGAGAGCTGGTGGGTATGCCATGCGAGGTCCACGTCCAAGGTCGGCACACATGTCCTGGTAGGATTGTCCGCCATGAGGGAGACGAACCTCTCGTACTTTTTGATCAGCCGGGTCATGGTCTCGCGGCACGATGGGCTATGGAGCCAGTCGATCTGGTACATCTTGCCAGTGAAGACGCCCTGCCTCATGACAGCACCACTGAGGTCCAAGGCGAAGGGACTGAAGTTCTCCCAGTAGCGGGACATCATTTTGCGGACGCATATCTTGGCTGCCGTGAAGATCCTCCCGCGGCCGTAGGTGGGCCGACCCTCGATCTCCCGCAGGGCCACACCGTTGCGCAGGACTTCCTCGATCTTGTCGCGTACATTTTCCATGGTGGGACGCGGTGTTGAGCCAGGTTGGATGAGGCCGACAATCTGAGAAATGAGCTTGCTGGCGATCATCCTGTTTGGAAACGTTCGAGGGAAGGTTGGGCCACGCATATCTATGGGGACCGGCTCCGGACTCCCCTTGATAGGATCGAGGATAGTCCCGGGCATCGGAACGGAGTTGACGACTAGAAACTGGGCGTCTTTCGTGAATTTGGCAACAGACAGCAGCTCCTTGTCGATCTGTATCCCACACGACGGACACGGACGCTTGAATTGGCCGTCACCATATCCGGACCCCACCAAACCACCAAAAGCGGGAGTCTTAGATGTCTCACCTGCCCCGCAGGTGGTCCATGGATGCTCTATAGTTATCTGGCAGGCGGGGCACTTGATGTGTTTGGTGGTGGCGTCGTCTGAATTCTCCCAGTTGCGACCCGTGCTAGCCACCCACGCTGCCTTTGTCTCGGCCGATACATCGTAGTTGAAGTCGGTGTCGATGGCGGACGAGATGACGCCCCAGGGCATTCCGGTGGCCCAAAGAGAGGAAAGGCCGCAGCGGAGGGTATCTTCGAGGTAGGCGCGGGGGTTGAGCATGTGTGCGTGCCATCTGGGCCGTGTCAGTGTGTCTGGTGACAGGAGGGCAGGGCGAGCTGGTGACTCCGGGATTTGAGGGACTTACACCATCAGCACATCAAGCGGGGGCAGCATGTCCTGTGTCCACCGCAGGTATGATGTCTCGTCGACAAAGTGGTGATACTTTGCCCCCGACTGGTCGTTCATGTCGGCCTCCCTTAGCATTGTCTTGGGGAATACGTTCCACCAGGCCTCGTAGCGGTCGACGGCGCGAGCGACAAACAGGGCCCATCTCTTCTCGCGGATCTTGCTCAGGCGTATCTTTTGTATGTCGGAAGGTGCTATCCTGTCCTTTTCCCCTTTCGAGGCACTGAGGTCTGGGTCATCAGCAGCAGACGGCGGGAGAAGATCTTCGGGCAGCTCCGTGTCGATGTCGGAGTCGGGGCCGTCAGCGCGGCTGTCCCAGATGTCCCATAAACCGTCCGTGTAGCCGACATCTTCCTTGAGAGACTGCAAGGCGTAGAGGAGTTTCAGGTGGGCGAGGCAGGTGTCGACGGTGGGGTCTTGGGGCGTGGGCGAGATGTTCAGGCTCGAGAAGGCGGCGGTTATGTCGACGGCATCGGGTGGATTCTGTACAGGTTGGGAAGCAGCGTAGGCTGGAGGGGCCTCGTTGAGACTGCCATTGAGTCGATGGGTTGGCTGGGAAGGGGTGTCGTCCTTGGACTCGCCGTTGGACTTGGCCTTGGACTTGAAGAGCGAGGGCATCTTGACTGTTGGCTCCACCTGCAGCTTGGGCACCTCTCAAAAAGCTTGGGGAGCTTGGCAGGGCCCTGATTCCTGGGCTCTGGGGAAGTGGGGTCCCTTGGGGTTTAAGTGAGTGCACCTGCAACCGGCTGCAGTTTAGGGGACCGCGTTGGGGCAGTGGCGATGCGGGGTATCTGTTGGCGAGTTCGTCACTTGTGGTCTAAGACAATCTCAGACAAGCATCTCTGCATTCGGGAGCCAGCAAAGCTTGTTGGCCTGGGTGACTTTACACTGCAGATATATATGCAACGACACCTTCTCAGATCGTCAAAGATAGGAGCAGCATCGTGTGCTGGCAGAGCCATGCCCATCCAAGATACATCCTGCGAATGACGTCGCTTGCGCGGCTGAGCAACCGTCCTTTGTTCCATGCTGAGTAGGGCTGACTCGACATTCCACCGTCGACAGCCCATGCAAAGCCCACATTCTCATCAAGCAGGGCCGGGCCTCAGGCCGTCTCGAGCCGCTTCAAGAGCCTGCAAACATTTCCTGCCAGATCTGTCAGATCTGCAGGCTCGCCAGCAGGCTGACCTTGTCTCTGCCTTGCCGAGCTGCCGAGGCAGGTTTGTTTGATCAGGTGCAACATGTTTGCGTCTTTAGTGCGATCCTTCGCTTGCAGCAATCGCTTATTAGTGCGAGCCTGTCTCGAACATGCTGCGGCTTGGGGGCTAAGGAGGAGGCAGTGTTTTGGGCTTGACTTTGCCCTGTCCACAGCCATTTGCCACCGAGACCTTTGTCCCCAGCCCAAATGGACGGGGAAAGTATAGTCCCCTCCAAAGGACACCCATCAATCATGATATCCAGCTACAAATGCGATACCACAATTGGAATACTGATAGAGTCATCATGTAATTATCGTACACGTGACTAAACGCTGAAGTGCCTACATTACCGTACCCAAATCCGGGTGTCGACGGCTCCAACTCATTCTCCTCACAGCCACGCTTGAATAATAGCTCAGTTCGACCTGGCTTAGACCTCCGGAGCACCAAAGAACGCTCGTAGAACTTTCCAGAAATCTCTCTCCATCGCTAGCATCAGTAGTCCAAGTAGTCCTCCAGAGGCGGGGACGTAGGCCGACCGTCGGGAGCGGTCCGGCGCTTGGCCTGGCGACCACGCTCTTCGTCATGGGTAGTGTCGTCTGCCTTCCTCTTAGGTCTGCGGAGAGGCTGGTCCAATTTGGACGTATTTGTATCAGTATACGAAGATGGGATGTCCGGCTGGCGAGCCCCTTCTTTCCTCTTGCGAAAGACCGCCCGCTTCGACGCCGTCACCGCACGATCCAGCCTGGAAGCTAGCGAGTCTAGATTATCCTGCAAATTGGCGCACTTGCGCGCCTTGGATGGCGGGACCTCGATTGCGTTGGCATCTTCACGTGTGGAAGACGTGGCCTCCGTCGATTTGGCACGAGTAGGTATGGATCGCTCGGAGAGTTGGGAGTCATCCTTGGCTGGCCTTGAGGATTTAGAGGGATGCTGGAGGACGGCGACGAAGATTGTCAGCTGTGACCTTGAGAGACAGAAGATGGGAATGGAGTGAGGAGAGGGAGTTCCGCAGCGTGGCTTACAGAGTCTGGTAGATGGAATTCGGGGTATACATGACCACCTTGGGCATCCTGCTTGGCTATCATGGCTTCGATTTGTTGGTCGACCTCTTCATTGTCGGGGTCGAACGGGTCTGTGAGCCTCGCCCGGACCTTGTTCCAGTTTCGCGTCATGGCTTCTCTTGATAACAAAGCTCAGTGTTGTCTCGCCGTAGGCCGCCGGGGGGGGGGGGCAAGGAGAATGAGGATGATTGAACAGCTGGTGACAATGGATATGGTTTGATATTTACCAAAGCAAATTAAAACCAGCCAGACAAGCCAAATAGTCCCACCGTCCGTCCAGTACTTGGACTAGCTGGTTGCTGTGGGATTTCACGGGCTCTAGCAGAATGGTCGTAGATGCTGAAGAGGTCGGACGACCTGAACCAAGCAGGACAGTCGATAGCCAAGTGGTTTCGAGTGCTGCTTGTGCAATATGACATGTTCCGAAAATGCATCGATGCTTTGGTGGATGATGGAGACCGTGTCCAGAGATGAGATGGGTAGGCGTGTCAATCCCACTCGTAAATCCAATGGTGCTTGTTGATGCGTGGCAAAGACTGTTGGCTGTTGACTGTTGTTGTGGCAGCTGCCATGGGCATGGGCCTGGGCCTGAGAAGTCAAGTGCAGCCTGGAGAGGGCGACATGGTGGCCATGTGCTGCCCCCACCAGGAAGGTGGGATGTTGACAATGTTGGTGCCAAGGTTGAAGGGCATCTGACGTGTCTCAAGCCGTCGGCTTTCCAATGCACAATCTCTCCTAGAACAGGATTTAGTGGCAATGGCTGCGTCTTCCATATACAAGCCAAAGCAGCAGCCCAATTAACCAGGCACCAGGTACAGCTGAGAGCGAGCCTCAGCCCTGGCCTGTCAATCTCACGGCTCGATGTTGTTGCCAAACATCGTCCTCTGCCCACTAGAAGTTGTCCGTGTCCAGGCTGAAGCGCATCAGGCGATCCTCCAAGTCCCTCATCAGCTCTTCGTCGTGCCCGCTGTACCGCACCAGGTCCCGCAGCGCCCTGGTCGTCCTCGGGCTGTACGGCCCATGCTTCTCCTGCATCAGCTCGAACGCCTCCCTGAAGAAGCCCTTGCCCTTGTCGGCGTCGCCGCCGTCGCACTCGCACATGCCGTTGATGCGCAGCGCCTGGTACGTCAGCTCGACGCACCGCTCCTCGCTCTCCCGCATCAGCGTCGGCTCGTTGTCCATGATGTCCTGCCGGATCTGGTCCAGCCTCCGCAGCGCCTCGGGGAACTTGTCCTGCCGCCGCAGGCACATGACCAGCTGCAGCTCCAGGTGCAGCCGCTGCTCCACCGGCACGATGTCCGGGTCGCACGAGCCCACGATGTACCGCAGGAACGCCTCGCGCTCGTCGTTGAGGCGCAGCGAGTCGAGGATGTCCGCGTACGTGCCCGTCAGCTTCACGAACGAGTCGATCCTGAACGGGTACAGGTAGCCCCGGAACTGGTGCCACGCCGCCTCCGCCGCCAGCTTGCAGATGTTTCGGCTCGTCTCGACGTCGGCGAGCTTCAGGTCCCTGCATATCAGTGTGATGGGGTGGCTCGGCCCCAACACCACCTTGCTGAGGTCGTGCAGGTACGACACCAGCATCTGCATGATGTCCGGCTTCTTGAACCAGAGGCACAAGGACATGATCTGCATGAGCACGAATATGAACTGCGGGTCCCGGTCGAGGAGGCACGGCCTGATCAGCTCGAATGCCCCGTCCAGCGACTTGAACGCGACCCGGTCGAGCCCCGAGAGGAGGCTGAGGTTGGCCAGCGTCTCCTCAAAGGCCATGTGGCATCGATGCACCGGCCCCTCGTGCTTGACGTCGACAAGCACACCGTCCGCCTTGGTGCTCTCGAACGTGCCAAGCACGTAGCCCCTGCTGTGCAGCAGGATGCTCTCGGGGATTCGGATGTTGTCGGGCAGGCTGATCTGCGGCGACAAGGGCGAGGTGCTTTGGGCAAAGTCCCACGGCGAGAACGGGCCCGACGTCAGTGCGTCCCAGCCGGGACTTGGGCTTGCGCTGCCCCGGGTCTTGGTGTCATTCTTCAGTGCTCGCCGGGCGACGGTGGCCCTCCTTTGCATGGCCTGCTGCAGCCTGTCGGCTCGGATGAGACGGTCGCCCACCTTGTAGAATTCGGGCGCTGATGCATCGCCGCCTACGGTGTCGTCCTTTTTGACGATGGTGGTGATGTCGCTGGCCCTGACGTTCTTGGAAATCCGCCACTTTGTCAGGCGGTCCTTGTACATCTTTGCCCTGCGGTGTGCGATCAGCATGACTGGAGCCCCGCGACGGTGGATTTGGGATGGCAGGAATGGCTTTACTCACGTCGCCCGGAACCCATAAGTCTTGTCCATGAAGGCGATGAGCTCCTTGAGCTTCATGTTCTCGTCCCGGTAGTGCTGGGTGATGATGGGCCGGAACTTGACCCAGTCGTCAGGCGTTGCCCATGTGCCGACCGGCTGCTGTGACGCCGGCGTCAGGCTGGACGCCGGGCTCGCTGGTGGCGTGGCCATCTTCGTGCCTGCGGCTATCTCCTTCTTAGGGTTGGTCCTCATTTCTGGTACTTGTCCAGAGGTCCTGGATAGAAGACGCAAAGCGGGTGGGACAGATTGCCCTAACAATGCTGTCCCCAGGCAGGTTCGTTTGAAGGACAAGTGCGGATTGGTATTTCGAAGGTGCACGGCACTACGGCCTTCATTTCCTTCTCATCTTCACAGGCGGTGGTTGGATGGTGAGATGCAGATGAGACAAAGGACGCAGGAGTCCTGGAGTCACCGTTGGGAATCCGGAAGAACGTCTGCGTCTACAGTAGGTCAGCTTAGACGCTAGAATACCACCTGGCGCTTCTGGCTTTAATGAGTGCGACTGCGCTAGCCCAGGGTGGGGAGCATCCGAATTGGGATTTGAGGCTGCTAGGACCAAAGAGCATGCAGTCTATCTACCCGAACCACCTACGGAGTACACAGGTGGCCCAAGACGAGGCTTTGGGGTCGTTGCAAGGAAGCGGAATGTGACATATCTGCACAAGCAAAGGGGACTTTTGCATCTCATAAGCCGACACGGATGAGACATCTTTTGTCCACCCTGAGTAACCTGCCAGCCTGCGATGCTCCCATCGCGTCCCAGCTGGGAAACGCGGGGAGTCTGGGCTGGAATCCGTTCTGCCTGCTGTGTGACGGCCAACAAGGAACATCTCTGGGCTGGCAGATAGACATGGTCCTACCAAGCTTTCGGGATCGAGGCAGGCCAGGCTGCGGACCGGGGCAATCGGCCCCCCATGCCCAAGCCCCGTCCCACTATCTAGAGCGCTAAACCATGTGTAAGGGCGCAGGGTCCAGGGCGAGGATCCTCCAAGCTCGGGTCGGCCAACCGCAGGCGGTCGTGCATGACCGCGCAGCATAAGCACACATTCCTTCCTCTGCGCACGCGTCGCAGCTCTGGTGATGAGGTTTCCGTATTCCGTCGGGGTGGAGAGCATCCTCTGGGAAAGCTTGTGCATTCATGCATACGTGCACTCGCTCATCCATGAGGATTCAATTACAATCTGAAACTCGGTGGACATTCATCAGAAGTCAGTCTGTGGACTCTTGCCGAGGCAAATCTTCTCTTCATCCTGCTGTCCTACGCGTGGGACGATGTAGAAGTTACTGGTGGGTATAAAATCCACGAGGGCTGGATTTAGAACATTGGAAGGTTCGACTAAGACTATGATCCTGCGAAGCACAAACAGGATCAGGACCATGGGTCTGTGGGGGTTGGTGCAACTATTGCAAGGCGAGCCTCAAGTCCGCCAGCTGTCTTGTCACGCCTAGGAATAAAATGTCGCCGAAGCGGTAGCGCCGGTCCAGTCAGCCGGTCAGACGCAGCTTATTTCCCCCAGAGGATGCAAGGAGGAAGCATCGTGAGCCTTCAGCCGCCCAGCCCGGCGCATGTACGGTACCCCGGATGAATTACACCCGTGACAGCTAGGCCATGCCACGTTCGTCCGTCCCGGCCAAAGACGCTCACAAATCAGCCTTGGCGGGCTCGCCGGCCCAGACCCTCCGGATCAACTCCCTCACCGGCGCCCTCTCGATCTCACGCGGGTTCCAGTACGGGTTACTGACTGCGATGTCGGCCGCCCTGTCGACGTCGTCCTCCTTGAGGCCAAAGTCCCCGAGGCCCCTCTTCACCTTGAGCTTCTCGAGCAGGAGGTTCAGCCCCTGGATCGCGTCGCCGTTGCTGCCCGGCAACGCCTCGGCCAGCTTCGCCATCGCCTCTGGCACGCGGGGCGCATTGTACGCCAGCGCGTGAGGCAGCACGGCGGTGTGGGTCTCGGCATGCGGCAGGCCGAAGCTGCCCCCCAGCGTGTGGCAGAGCTTGTGGTGCAGCGACATGCCCACGCTGCCGAGGCACGTCCCGCACAGCCAGGCGCCGTAGAGGGCGCTCGACCTCGCCTCCGGGTCGGAGGGGTTGGCGACGATGGCGGGCAGGGAGGAGGCGAGCGCCCTGGTGCCCTCGGCGGCAAGCAGGTTGATGATGGGGTTGGTGTTGCGGGCGTAGAGGGCCTCGACGGCGTGGGCGATGGCGTTGACGCCGCTGACGGCGCTCATTCCCACGGGCAGCGTCATGGTCAGGTCGACGTCGTATATGACGGTCCCCGGCAGGATCTTGGGGTCGGAGCGGGTCGTCTTGGCGCCGTCGGCCGTCTCGCCCAGGATGGGCGTCATCTCGCTGCCCGCGTACGTCGTCGGGATGCAGATGTGCGGCAGCCCCGTGCGGATGCTGATGGCCTTGCCCAGGCCTATCGTCGAGCCGCCTCCGATGGAGACCACGCAGTCGGCCTCGACCGACTTTGCGTGCCCCAGCGCCTCCTCGGTCACGGCCGTGGGCGTGTGCATGGTGGCCCGGTTGAAGACGCCGGCGATCTTGCCGCCCAGCACGGCCTTGAGGTCCTCGCCCTGGCTGACCTGCTCCGGGGTGGTGAGCAGCAGCGGCCTCGAGAGCTTCTGGCGCTCCAGCTCGGCGGGGAGCTTCTTGATGGTGCCGCGGCCAAATATGACCCGGCCCGGGTTGGCGTTGTATTCGAAGTCTGCCATGGCGGAGGGATTCTCGCTGAGACTTTGCTACCGGTGCTACCGGTAGCACCTACGAGGTGGATAGTTGGGCAGGTGTGTGGGATAGATTGTTGAACGGTAATCTGGGCGATATCCCGGCCAGTGAGATATTACGGACCGCGTGTGTTGTCGTATTTGTGTCGTGAACTGGGCATCAGTATATTGCAGCAGGTAGCATCGTCAGAGCGGTATGCGTTCGGGTCAACGCCAGGGTATATCCTCCCTTCCACTCAACCTCCGTTATTAGTTTCATGAGTAAGCCTCCGTCCCCACCTCGCCTGCACAGCTTAGCTCTGGGGTTCCCCAGGTCGCCAGAGATGCCCATCGATCCGGCGCGGCACTTCCTCAGGGCAAGTGCTAGTCGTCTGGGCGAGTCGTCCAGTGCCGCCTCTCCACATTCCGCGGGATTAACCATGCTCCGCCCAAAGAAATGGAGACGGTGGAACGTCCCGCGGCGAGAGGGGCAAGACAGAGTCCGGAGCCGAACCCAAACCCTGTGTATACGAACTGGTGTGGGGGGAAGGGGGGCCCTCAGTCTTGATGGTCCGCCCGTTGGACTTACTTCCTCTCGGATAGTTATTCTTCCAGGATTCTTTCGGCGACTTGTGAGAGTGCCTGTGTATGAACATGGCCCGCTATCTCACGATGAGCTCTTTCCCGTGTCCAAAGGTGCATGTGCTTTGGAAACAGCCAAGCTTGCGGAGCTGTAATGGTGCGCAAATCAGGCGGAAATACGGGAATACAGCTACGGTTTAGAGTGCCCCGTGAAGACTGTCTCGGGTGTGATTTTGCCCCGTTTCCGCTCGACGTTGGAATCCCGCAGGACTGCCACGCTTCGATCCAAATTTCCTGGGACTCAGTCGACCCCGTCTTCTGAATTCTCTGGATCAAAAGCCGTTCCCCGTCTGTCTTGGTTTGAGATAATGATATCCGCATGTGATAGGCAAGTCCAACCCTTTCTGAATTGTTGCAGGGAACAAGTACTCCTTGTGTCCGGCAGGAACTGTGCAATTTGTATAAGATCTGGTCTCTGCCATATCATGTTCGTTTTGTTCAGGCACGCAAGCCCGTCGCCGAGTTCAAACGCGTGATGGTATTGGGCACCAAATATGGACAGTTTCTTCAGCCCGTGCAGATACCAGTCCTCTTGGGTGGCAATCTAATCAGAAGCAGCATAGGACTTCTCCTAGAATAAGACACGATGATATACAGAGGCACAATTAGCGACATGGCCCTCTTCAATTTTTGCTACCAAATTCGATCATGACCTATAGTCTGTGATATCCACTCAATGTCGATATCGTCGATCGAGTTTGCCAAGTCCATGAGATCGGTGGTCGTTAATGGCTCTCCAGGGTCGATCTCAAGATTTGAACAGGAGGGATCAAAGTCTGGCGCCCGAGATACAAATATGGTCGAGTCCGTCAGCGGGCCTTCCAGGGGAGACTGCTGCCGGGACCCCTGACGAGACCCAGATTGCTGGGGCGACGTCTCACCAGGCTGCCATGCTCCCTGTGACACTGTATTCAGCTCCTCCAGCATCTTCCTCAGATGGTCCAACTCGCCCTTGCGCAAAACTGCGACTTGATTCCCGCTCGTGATCAAGTCGTCAAAGACAGAATAGGAGGCTGTGATCCACCTGGAAGCATTGTCGATCAAGGTGTGGTCAAGTGCTATTGCCACAAGCACGTTGATCGTCGCTGCAGAGAGTTGGTCCAGGCTGAAAGGCAAGAATGGATCTGAATTCGGGATTAGCCTGCAACGAAACTACACGGGACCAAAAGAGATGGCTGCTATGACAGACCGATCAAAGACTGGCCCAGCAATGACTCCAAGATTGTCAAGATCTGGATCGAAGAGTCAAGGCACGTCTGAATAAAGTTCCGAGATGTCCTGGAACTATTCAGCTTTGACTGGCAATCTTCTCGAGATTCGAGGCGAAGCTTCAAGAAGCAGAACAGTAGCGGCCTCGTGGCAAGGATGATACACTGTGGGGAAGACTCCAAGTCAGCATATGCCATATGATGCCATAGGATGCTGCAACAACCACAAACGAAGACTGACCCGGTGGTACTCCAGGTGTAGGTACGCAGAAGTTTTGGAGATCCCATCAGTCTTTTGTTCCAGACACAGTGGGAACCACTGCTGCAGTTCCTCGTGCGCACCAGCGATGTCTGCCAGAGCGCCCTTGATGCCGCTTTGGAAACCGCTGTTGAGCCGGCCGCCAACCCCATACACATCTACATTGGCTTTAGTAGAGGTCCGACCGAGTGGGAGTGAGCTGCTTGAACATACTGCGGTTGATATCAGCAATCAGCTGAGACAGCTTGAGCTGCATCTTGAGTGCTGAGATCCTCGTGATCGAGCCAGAGAATGCCGGCAATTGACAATAAACATCCTGGATCTCGATGGACTGTGGCAGTCCTGCCACTGCTGTCATCTCACGATCCAGGATGAATACTGTCCACCAGGCCCTGCGTATCCGTTCCACTGACGCACTGCCGAAACGGTCTGCTCTGATGTTTGTGTGTAGGCCATAGTTCAAAGCTAGCCGCATTGCTTGACCCATCTGTAAATATGACACGTCAGTTCCATGATCAGAAGCCATCTAGGTTAAGTAATTAGTGCGTCTTACAAAGTTGTGTGCCACGATTCGATAGTCTAGACAACATAGGTACAAAGAGATGCATGTTAGGACCTCGACGGAATGTACGGGATATCTCCACAGCATAATCATGTTGGGTAACATTTGAAGTGCCTGTATGAAGTACTCAACCCCAGGGGGATCCTTTCCGTTCTTGTTGACCGTGAACCCCTTGCCAAATGCTAGAATGACCATGAAGTGTACCAACCACACCTTGTCGGTTGCGTTTCGATCCGACGGGTTCTCGTAGAAGGCATACAGAGCTGGCATGAACGTGTCTTCGTCAAAGACATGAAATAGTTGAGCGCAATGAAACTTCACAGCATTGATGAGATATATAGCGTGATCGATGGTCGGGACAGTCGCAGAGAGCGGATCAGCACATGTGGGCGCCCCATCCCACTGAAGATCGTACGCATTGCCCAGTCCTTCAACGTTCCGGCCCATATCCGGAAGGCGGTTTCTGAACACACGCTCATATACCATGCTGAGGATCTTTTGCGTGAATGTCCAGTTTGATGTCGATCCTAGGTAAAAGGTCATACCATTATTTGCTGTCATGAAGGTTGAGCAATCAGTAGCCAGAAAATTAGTCAAAGCCGGCTCCTCGCTTGTCCCGCGCGTCGAACACCCGTCGGCATCGCGCATCCCGTTCGGCTGCCGATTCCGCTGCAAGGCTTCATCCTCTCCACGGTTGGAAGGAGAGGAACGGTCAAAGTCGTCAGATTGCCGTTGCATCACTGTCGTCTCTTGCCGGGGAGGGGCATCATTCTGGCGAGATGCCTTCTTCTGGAGCTCGTGTATATACCTGGCAGGAGTAAGTCAAACCCGTAACAAGGCCCGCATAGACCCCGCGTCTCCCTTGGGTCTCCACATACCCTTGAGTGACTACGACCTTCCGATGCCTCTCGTTGAAATGACAAGCTAGGTTGCGTTTGGTACATGCATCGCAAGGCATGCACCCGCTGCACCTAATCTTTTGCTTGCGGCATCGTTCGCACCTGAAGACAGTATCAGCACAGCCCAGCACGATTGAGAAAAGCATACGTGGTGACAGCCACCATGAACGACTTACGCGTTAGGTGAGCGCCTAAGAAGCCTCGATGCACTTGAATTCGCGGCTCTGTTCATGATGTTGATGTGACCAAGGGATGGATACTGTCGACGGATCGGAGCACCTTTCCGGAGCACTTCGCCGAGCTCAACGATCCCTGACCATCGGCACAGCGAGCTGCTAGCACCGCGATCAGAGACGAGGAGCAGTCCAAGCTCACGATTTGCACTGTCTGATCCGTAGCCGTGTCAAGGGAGGGGATGAGACAGGAAGCCAGCTCGGCAATTGTTGGAGATAGGGGCCCCGTCGTCGCAATCTCGTTTCGGTTCGTGATGTGTCTGCTGGTGACTGGTCTGGTCAGTTGTCTCCCCGCAGGCTCTCGGATCGGGTTCGGATCGGAAGCGCTTCCGGTGGTGCATATGCGCCAGTCCACCTGACAGCGAGTAAGCCTCCACCGCAGATACAGCAATTCGAAAACACTTGATTGGACCAGCAGAAAGGCTACAATCAGCCTCGTCCTTACCAACGAACTGATACCAGGGCGGTTGTCAATGCATACCCTGGTGGACCTTTTGATCGTGGCCAAGTCAAGGCAGTGGCACAACTGGCAGTGCTTTCACCGCGTGGCGCTCCGATCGGCTCAGCACGACCACTTACCGCAATGAAATCATTATTACCTTTGTGTCTACCCCTCCATTCAGGAGGGAAAGGTCCGAAACAGTCTTACGCCCTTTGCCACCATGACTACGGCTTAGTGTCACCAACTTTGTTCTGACGTGTGGGGAAGAGCTAAAAATGGCAGGTAGATCTATATCTCTTTTCCGTGCACAGACTCGAGTATCTAACCGTAGACACAGGATGGCTCTGGTAAACGACGGCATCGAATTGACCTAGACCGGTCTCGGCAAAAGCAAAATCGCAGCGAGGATAGTGATAAGCGTTAGAACTTAGATGGACAGTCAGTGCTGTCCTTGACTCGCCGTGCCTGCTATCGTTGTAACGAGACTGGCCAGAACGCAATTGACGAATCAACATGCAAGCTCAACTCCCAGCAAGCCTCAGGGAGTTCCACCAGCGCCAGAAGCAGCTCTATCAGGCGCAATAAGCCAAGCTCATATTGTAACAATAGCAAACGAGGCTCGGACATTACCTAGTTTGGTCCAGACATACAAAGATCACCGGTGTGCTGATATCTACTTATCCACATACGATCTCGATTTACGCCGTTCTCGCAGACAAAGACCAGCCACCGATGCCACGATGCATTCCAATTTGGCCATGTCGGCGTTCGAGCCTGCACTCAATAAGTTCTCAATCGGTGAAGCACAAGGTCATCTTGCATGGGTCCCCTCACACGAGACCACAACGGTTTCCGCACGACAGTGACCCTGCGCCGTAGCTCGCCACATTGAAGCTACGGCCACGGCTCGGCTGCGCTCGTGGCAATCATTTAGGCCCAACTCGATCGAAACGCTGTCGTACAAAGGACTTGGGAGGTTGACCGGGCTGCATTTAATTGGCAATCGTGAGTTTCATGTTGTCAGAGACACCGATATCGGGTATGCCTCAGTAACCACTTCCACCAGTCGTGGACGAGCCGATGCAAGAATGAGTCAAGGAATAGGAACCACGCGCCCACGAGCGTAGCACCAACCGAAAAGTAAGCTCAGATGACCAGCTCAGCAATCATGCCGTGGGCAAGATAGGCTCCGTTCACGATGTCTATACAGTATCAGTTGTAGGCCAACTAGGTCTAGCGGCCGATATACACCATCGGATCGGATGACCATCCGTTGGCACCCTATAGGCCTGCCGCATTGTCTGTAGAATCCGACCCACGAGCATCAGAGGACACGGCTGGCTATATAACACGATACGAAGCAAACATGGAGGCCAGGAGAAAGCCATTGTGCATTGACGTCTTTATTCTGATACTTGACTTCTGTTGGTGCATCAGCCTGCCGTTTTATCCTCCGTTCTCATACCCGTGTTCCAACATCTTCCGGCGAATTTGTTCATTATGGCCTCGTCAATGCTGCATTATTTTGGTTTCGGAGCGAACACCAAGCCCGCCGATGGTCCGGCGGTCAAGAAAGAGCCGGTCCGCGCGCTGCCAGCTTCATGGTACAGCGACGAGAACTTTTACAATCTCGAGCGACGAGCCATATTCTCTCGGAGATGGTTGTTCATGACACACCACTCCCGCCTCAAGGGCCCGGGAGACTGGCTCCGCTACAATGTTGCTGGCTATGATCTTATCATCATCCGTGACCGTCAAGACAACATCAACGCATTCCACAACGTGTGCCGTCACCGCGCGTATCCCGTCGTTGAAAAGGAAGGACAGGGAACAGCCATGATTTTGGCGTGCAGGTATGACGCACTCGCTTGTGGGACCAAATTCCAACGTGCTGATGCAGTTTCCCCAGATACCATGGCTGGTCCTATGGGTTGAATGGCAAGCTGGCCAAAGCAACCGGATTCAAGGACATGGATCAGGCGGAGAAGGAGCAGAACGGTCTATTCCGGATTCACACCAAGATTGATACGAATGGATTCATCTGGATTAATATGGATTCAAACCAAGAGCCGGAGGTGCCCTGGGAAGAGCACTTCGATGGCGTCGACATCCAGGAGAGATACAAGTCGATGAACTTTGATGACTACGAACTGGACCACACATACGAGCTGCAGGGAGATTTCAACTGGAAGGCGCTCCAGGACAACTTCAACGAGTGTTATCACTGTCCAACCACACATGCCGATATTCCCACCTTCCTCAACCTCGACTCCTTCGACAGCGACCTCAAGGACGGCCATATCCAGCACCATTGCGAGTACACCCCGGAACAGCTCGAAAAGGGGCTCAACGCCTTGAGCACCTACTATTTCCCCAATACTTCAATGACTATCTCGTAAGTCTCTGATCTCTGATCATGACAGATTCATATTTTTAAAGCTGAGACCCGCTGGACAGACCGCACTTCATGATGATCCAGAAGTTCCTACCCGATGGGGCGAAGAAGTCATCCATGCATTACGAGGTTTTCCGCAACAAGCATTCCTCCCAAGAGGACTTCGACGTCATCAGCAAGACATATGCCAAGGTGATGTCTGAGGACAAGGTGCTGTGCCACAACGCGCAGAAGAACATCAACAGCGGGGTCTACGTCACGGGCCAGCTGCACCCGAAGCACGAGAAGGCCCCGATCTTCATCCAGGGGCTCATCCGTGAGGCAGTCAGCGAGCACTTCAAGCGGGAGAGGATGGAGGGGCGCGAGATATGGCCGGCGAGGCAGCAGCTGCCGGAGAATGCGACAGTGGCCATGGAGGATGTCGAGATGTGCCAGGGGATTGCATGCGGAGTGCAGAATGAGGAGCTTCTGGCTTGGTGATGTTGCATGTGTTGATAATTACTGTCGATGGGAGTTGGGTTTTTGTACGTCTACAAGTGCAGGTGCACACCCAGTCTGGAATGATCGAGGGTCTGATGAGATGATGGGCGACACGTTTGTCAATCAATCACTGGGAACCAATCACGACTCCATTATCTCCGTTATTACAGACCTCTCAGTGCTGGGTTAGGGGTGAAAGAGGGGCGAAGACGTCCGCGGGCCACCGTCTCGCGTACCGAACGAGTCAGGAGCTAACCGAGAGCGACTGCCTCGGCAGCCGGTGGACTCCATGAACATGCTAGCTGCACCATTGGCGAGTGGAACTTTCGCCCTCGCGTCGTTGTCGAGTCGTCATAATAAAGATCGATTGGGATTCTCACGTTGCACAAGCCGGAGAAACTCAGACTACCAGGCTTCTCTCCCATTTCATTTTGACTGTTTCTTTCTTCAACTTTTCTGCTTTACCATGAGCCAAAAGACAGTCCTCATAACGGGGTGAGTCAGGTCGCACATGTGCAGTGTTGCATCCAGTCTGATAAACTCGCGTCGCTGCTGGCTCGGACGACCAAACTCTGGACTTTGCCCTGACTCGTCTTCCCTACAGCTGCACACCCGGAGGCATTGGCCACGAATTGTGCGAGGCGTTCCGTGCTCGAGGTATGTCAACGGCCAAGCGACTCACGCAAAGGTTGAGTAGAGGCTCTAACGGCGGCGCCGGCGACATCTGCAGGCCTGCATGTCATCGCAACAGCCCGCAACCCTTCCGTCCTAGCAGGACTGGCCGACAAGCCCGGATACACGTGCCTGCCGCTGGACGTCACCAGCCAGCGGAGCATCGACGAGTGCAGGGACGAGGTGGCCAGGCTGACGGGGGGCAAGCTTGACATGCTCGTCAACAATGCCGGCAGGACGCACACGGTGCCGGCGACGGACCTCGACATGGACGACGTGCGTGCCACCTTCGAGGCCAACGTCTTCGGCGTCATGGCCATGGTCAAGGCCTTTGCGCGCCTGCTCATCCCGGCCAAGGGACTCATCATCAACCTGTCCTCGATCTCGTCCATCGCGCCGTACCCCTTCGGCTCCGCCTACAGCGCAACCAAGGGCGCCGTCAACAGTTACTCGCGCACCATGCGCCAGGAGCTGCGGCCCTTCGGCGTCAGGGTCATGGTCGCCCTGCCGGGGACCGTCAACACCAACATCACCGTCCAGGCCGACCGGCAGCTGCCGCCCGACAGCCTTTACATGCCCATCGAGGACGTGTACAAGTGGCGCCTGACCTTCAGCAAGCGCAACCCGGGCTCCATTCCGCCCGCCAGCTATGCGAGGAGGCTGGCGGCGGACGCGCTCAAGCCGGAGGCGCCTGTTGTCCTCCGCGGCCTGCTGGGCAACCTCGGGCTCTGCAGGCCCGACTGGCACTACTACGGCGGCACGGCCAGGCCGGCGTGGTGGGGCTCGTGGATCGGGGAGTGGCTGCTGGATACCATGGTCTACCGCATGTTCAAGCTGCCCTTGCTCGAGGTGCTGTTGAAGCGGCAGGAGGCCGAGGCAAAGAAGCTGAAGTAGACGGGTTGTAGGCTGCTATTTCAATCTTGGAGTCGTGTAGGCCAAGGTTGATAAAACATCCTTGTCTGGCTGTCCAATACCACAGATTAGAGTGCACAATGCGGAAGCCAGGGCGACATCTGACACCAGAGAGGCTTCGACTGGTGTAGCTCCGTCCAAAAAGGCAAAGCAGCGGCCGTTGCGACTCTATGCAGGTCCCAAACCCTCACACGCCACCGCAAGTCCGCATTCCTTGGGTGAGACCATGGCAGGAGCGGCCCGCAATATCTTAGCTAGATGTTGAGCTTTTTCCCCTCGTTCGGCTTGCTCCGGTCTAACCAGGAGCATCCAAGCGCCCAGCGATTGCCAATCGCCAGTGAATCTCTTACGTGATGTGAGGCTCCACTGGGTTTTTGTCAGTTGTTACGGCCATAATCGTTTGGAATTCGTCTCCCCGTTCAGGAAGTTCAAATTCACATTGGAGGAATCGATACGGGTCCCGCCATTCACCTTGGAAATTGCGACATCGACTTCAACCTATGTCTCTGCACTGAGTCGCCACGGAGACAACGTTACCTGAGACACCCAGCTGACATGCGAGAATCAAAATGGTTTATTACTCGCAACCGGGCTCACCCCTTCGACTCGTCTTTCAATTGTCTTGACAGAGTCTATCCGATCGCTATTCGAGCTGCGTGAGAATGCCTAACTACGACGGAAACCTGGCTTCCTCGGCTAAAGCCAACCCGGCAGTTCCCAAAGCGGCAATCGTCAGCAATGTAGTCGAGGAGACGGGTACGGCCGCCGAGGACAAGAGGCCAGAGGCATCGCCTGATGAGATTGACGCCAAAGCCGCCAGCGGGTCACCAGCCGACGATGATGTCGAATATGTGCACGGTCATCCCGTCATTCGCAATGGTACGTGTCTGCTTCGTGTCGATCGGGTCACGATGTGTTCACTGCTGACACGCCTGCGTAGGTATGGACGTGTCCAGGTTCGTCGTGTCGGATCGCGATGACGGCGACCCTGCCTTGACCTTCCGCTCGCTTGTCTTGGGGACTATCTTCACCGCCTTGTCCAGCGTCATCACCATGCTTTACGTCTTCAAGCCGGTTCAGATGCAGGTCTCGGCAGTATTCTTGCAGCGTATGTTTCCGTAACCAAGTGTCCAGGTATTTTTGTGTTACTGATACGCTGAGAAGTGCTGGTCTTCATTTTCGGCGAAGCATGGGCGCTCGGGACACCGCGTCCAGAGCGATTCAGGTGGAAGTGGCTGCAGACCACGCTTCGTTTCCTGAACTTTGGTCAACCCTTTGGCATCAAGGAACACGTTGTGGCCTCCCTCATTGCCTCTTCTGGCAACAACGGCCTATCTGGTGTTGAGATCTATGCCGTTGAGAGGCTGTTCTACGACCGAGCCGTCTCTGCTTCCACCGCAGTCTTGGCGACATTCTCAATATCACTCTGCGGGTTCGTCCTGGCCGGTGTGCTGAGGCCACTAATTGTGTACCCTGCAGAGATGGTGTATTGGTCGACATTGCCACAGGTTGTACTCTTCCAGAATCTGCACTTTGACCGGATCGCCAACAGGGGTCGGCTTATCAAGTTCGGAACGGCCCTCGCGATCGCTGCCGTCTGGGAAATCTTCCCAGCCTACGTTGTGACATGGTTCGGGGGCATCTCGATCTTCTGCCTGGCTTCCATGAATGCCCCGGAGCACACCCGCACTGTCATGTCCACTATCTTTGGCGGAGCCTCATCGAACGAGGGGATGGGCTTGCTGAACTTCTCGCTGGACTGGCAGTACATCCAGAGCACATACCTGTCGCTCCCGTTCAAGCAGCAACTCAACTCGTGGATTGGATACACGATCTGGTACATAGCCATGCCTGCACTTTTCTACAGCAATACTTGGGGGGCCAAGACGTTCCCCTTCATGTCGACATCCTTGTTCGCGAGCAACGGCACCAGGTGGCAGACAACAGCAATCTTGGACGACCATGGTACCATCGACTCTGATAAACTGGATGCGATTGGCCTGCCGTACCTGACTTCTAGCACGGTATGGGGCTATTTCACCTCGAGCCTGGCCATCGGGGCTTTGATAACCCATGTCATCATCTTCTACGGCAAAGACATGACCGAGGCCTGGAGACAGGCTCGCAGCCGGACCCAGCCTGATATCCACTATCAGGGCATGCTCAAGTACAAGGAAGTGCCTATGTGGTGGTATCTCGCTCTCTTCGTCCTCACATTTATTGCTGGGCTGGTTGTCAACATCAAGGGCGAGACCACGCTTCCTGCGTGGGGCTATATCGTCTCTCTCCTTCTCGGCGCCTTTATCGCGCCCTTCTCCTGTGTCCTTTACGGGCTTTACGGGACCGGAGTCGGGACCAACCAGATCTCCAAGATGGTCGCGGGCGTCGTGCACCCGGGCAGGCCACTGGCCAATCTCTACTTCGCCAGCTGGTCACACCAGGTCATCCTGCTAGCGGTAAACCTAAGTAACTGGCTAAAGGTAGGCCAATATACGAAGGTGCCACATCGGGTCATGTTCGGCACCCAGATCTATGGGACCCTCCTCGGCGCAGCCCTCAACTACGTCGTCATGACCTCGATCGTGACCAACGAGCGCGAGGTGCTTCTCGACCCAGTGGGCACCAACGTCTGGAGCGGGTCCACGATACAGAGCCTCAACTCGCAGGCCATCACATGGGCGCTGGCAAAGGACATGTACGGCCTGACGGGGCGCTACGTGATCGTGCCCCTGGGCCTGCTCATCGGCGCCGCCTTCCCCGTGCTGCACTGGGGCGTGATCAGGGTGTTCCCGCGCGTGCGCCAGTGGCCCATCAACACGACCATCATCTGCTCGTTTGCCGGGCAGGTGTACTACGGCAACACGTCGTGGATCTGGTCCTCCATCGCCGTCGGCGTCTTCTCGCAGCTCTACCTCCGTCGTAGGTTGCCGCGGATTTACAACAACTATAATTACCTGATCGGCGCGGCACTGGACGGGGGCTCGCAGGTCGTCATCTTCATCCTCTCCTTCGCGGTGTTTGGGGCCAGTGGGACGGAACGGCCGTTCCCCAGCTGGTGGGGGAGCCCCTCTGATGCCAATCCTGATCATTGCCTGTAGCTTGCAGCTCGTGGAAGGCATGGTACTATCTCGAGCCCTCAAAGTTCGTACCGTATATATAGATGAATGGGAGATATATAAAACCTTAGGTGCCGAGTGTTTATTGACTGAATAAGCCGACTTAGTCCACCGGCAACCCTGGGTGTCCACAAGTAGCACAAATCAAGCAGCAGAAGAACTGCATCAGTGACATAGGATCGAGTGTGATGTCTCTAAATCATGCATGAGGACATGGGTCGATGGTCAGGATCCCCACTCGACAAGAACTTCGTACCGCAAGGGCAATATAATCGTTACGCAAGCCAAACCTATAGCGCGACAAGCTCTGGCCATGAAAGAATATGTGTCAATGCTGACATGTAATGCCATCTTTTCACTTTTAAATGCCGACACGTTGTCCTCTTCACAAACGAGCGCGTTAGTTGACCGAGTTCTCGGCGCATACTACTATCCGACAGTCACGCGGGGACCTCTCGAGTTGAGGTCTGAGATCCAACGATAAAAACTTTTCTTGACAAATGACCCTGTCGACCTGGCTAGAGGCAGTGCATATCTCACACTCGGCATCCGACGTCAATTCCCAATTCACGATAAGACTGGCAACGTCCAGTCGACCCATCGACTTTCGTCCTTGACAAACTTCCCGTCCGTCTTCCAAATATCTGTGCTGGTACTCTGCTTCAATAGGAACCTGTTGATGAACGCTGTAAGATCAGCCTGCGACGACGACGGGAAACCGCAGTGGTCCGAGTGGCTGACTTGGCCGAGGCCCACATAGTCCCTGACGCCCAAGGACTCAAACACCATACGGCCAGCAGTCGCACAGTGATAATTGCTCGTTGGGCCCAGGTAATCGATGGCCGTATTTTAGATAATTATGAGACCCCTTGCTGGGGATGCGTAGAGTGCGTGCATCATGTGGTTATCCCATGGCAGCGTCGGGACGGCATCCACGTACTTCGAAAAGTCGGTGGAAAACCATGTGTCCCCATTCACAATCTGGTGGGCTGTCTCGACTGTCGTCCCATTCTTCTTGATTCCGTCTGCGATGCGCCAGCAGCCCGCGCTCCCCTGGCCCCCTTCTTGAGGAATCGTGAGCGCGACGCGGTCCTCGAAGGCCCCGGCTACCATTGCTCCCTTGCCGTTGCGGAAACATCCCGTCACGCCTACTCTGGCAGGGTCAATCTTCGTAGCTGGAGTTAGCTCTAGGGCATCAATGATGCGAGATATTTCCCAGGCCCAAGCGATCATGGCTCCGGCACGGGCAGATGATCCGTACAGGTCGTAGAACTTTCCCTGTCCTCGGCCGTTGTCGGCACCGATGTCAAAGTTTTGATACGTGATGACGGCCACGGTGTTTGGAATAGGAATGCTCGGGGCCCCATACGCAATGATCGCTGGGTAAGGCGCTGTACCCGAACTAGGTAGCTTGATCGTGACGGAAAAGGAGGTGGACTTCCCCCCATCCTTGGCCGTGATCTGAAGAGTACTCCCCGACAAAGAAGCCGTGACGTTGGGCTTCGCGGGCATAGCGCCCAAGGAGTATCGATAGTACAGTTGTTTGATCTCCTCCTTGCGGCATGCCCATTCAGACTTTGACGTGATCTTGGTGCCGTTGACCGAAAGGTACGGATTAGGCAACTTGGGATTTGCAGAGTAGTTGATGGAAGAGGGCAGGGAAGGGCACGAGGCCTGACCCAAGACCATGGATCCCGATACAAGGGACGAAAGAAAGAAGATACGACCGCATGATTTCCAAGGTCTCTTTGGTGCCAGTATTGTGTTTCGTCAATAGTCCCGTAACCGTCTTTGTTTGTGTCACCATAGGCTTAGGCAGCATCATTTATATACTCCCGTTGAGCTTCCGAGACTTCTCACTAGTCTTGGAATCCCGCGTGTCCATCTTCCGTAACCCTCGTATTCGTGAGGGTCATTCATCGTTGTGTTGCAATCTATCTATGCAAGATGTCCAAATCGCTAGGCTATATACATTATGCAAATCACGGAGCCCTGAACTCCGAATTAGAGATCGTGGTTTTAAATGTCTTAACACCGCCTCATAAGTCGCATTCTCCATCTTACACACCACGCGAAGTAATGTTGAAACCGTGAAAGGGGGATTCAGGGCAGAGGATTCCCATTGAAGATCTCGGTATTATACAAGTCAATGCCCCTGTTCACAATTTAATTAGGAAAGAGGCCATTAATGCGACAGGGGCGAGAACGAGTATTTCGTAGAACACGACTGCTATGCCTGATATATGCTGGACCTTGGCAAATTTGGGATCGGCTCCTACCAGCAGCTCACGATGTGGCTTGGCACAGGTGCAGTCGGATTTATGTAGTCTTGCTCCACGGCTCTGCCCCGCGGCGACGACCGCGGTAACATGCTGTAGTTTGGTCGCCAACCCGAGACGAGCCGGCCAGTCCTCCGGATTTACATCTCTAACAGTGGCTACGGACCCACCACCCGGTGGGCGGGAGGATTATGGTAAGCTTACTACTCCGTACTGGGCGTCTTCCTTACACAGGCAAACCTTGCCACTGAAGTCGAAGCTGGCCAACGGGCGGGTGGCCGCCCCGTGGGGAAAGACAGGCTTTCATGGCCCCCTCCCTATTGTGCCGTTCTTAGTAGACCTTGCGTCGCTTTTGACGTTGCATCCCGCCGCCATTTCCCGACCTGCGGGGAATGTCGAGTCAACATATATGGGCCTATCGACGCTTGTAGGCCCCGCGGTCGACATCATGGATTTCCCCCGACCCCGACTTCGTTTCGGCTTTCACGAAGACGCGAGCTTGTGATCATATCAAGCATCACGAACTCATGCAGTTTCCTATTGTTCACTGTTCGAACAATCATATCAAGGCCGACACGTCAGACTCGTATTTGAAGGAAAGAAAACCAGCGTTTGTTCTAAATATTTCTCACAGACTGCTTCTTTACATGGAAATACTGCAAGAGCGAAGATGGGTTCCGGTATGAGCGAGATGGCCTAGTTAGCGCGATGATTTCAGACTCGAGTCACTGACAGACTTCACAGTGACACCACAGACAGAGGAGTATCCTCCAAAGTACAGTCTTCATAAAGATATTTACCGTCCCTTTCCATCACTCCCAGAGAACCTGCCAGGACCGGCCGATGTGGATGGCGCCTCTCTTGTCACCAAAGCTCTCCAGTCTCTCACAGCTGCGGTCGAAAGCGGGGGCGTCTTGCAACTGAAAGACGTTTTCCTGAGCAGCCAGGCCTACTGGCGCGACCTGCTATCTTTCACCTTCCACTTCCGGACGCTCAACGACGGACCAGTCATAGCTCCGGCCTTGAAAAAGCTGGCCAAGGAGCGAGGTCTGGTCAGCGGGTTCAAGTTTGTCCCTGGTTCCGTCCACGACGTGTCACCAACTCCCACTCTCAGATGGATTCAAGGCTCCTTCAACTTTGAGACAGTCAGCCCCAAGGCCAAAGGCGAAGGTTCGGTGCAGCTGCTCCCAGAGCGGGCAGCAGATGGCCAGATCAGTTGGAAAATATGGACACTCACTACCTGGTTAGAGGACTATACCGAGTGGCCAGAAAACCCAGACCTCCTCACGGCCCCAGGGAGAAAGCTAGACGACGTCGAGCATATCGACACTGATGTCCTCATCGTCGGAGGTGGCAATGCGTAAGTGCACTGTGACGAGTCAAGTGTGGAATTCGGAAAAGTCACAGTGGTACTGACTTTGTCTGCTAGTGGTTTAATCATGTCTGCCAGACTCAAAGCTGTCGGCGTCGAGAGCGTGGTGGTTGACAGATGTGCTCGACCGGGAGACAACTGGGCGCTTCGATACGATAGCCTGCGCTTCCACATTGCAAAGTCAAGCTGCCACCCTCCGTTCTTGCGTAAGAAAACCCTCCAGAATCACGAGACTTTGTGAAGAATAGACCTGGTTCTCTAACGTCTTCGTAGCTTATCCCGATGAGTTCCCACTGATTCTAACCCGAGATATGCTCAGTGGGCATATGAGGGAGTTCGCCAAGAAGTTCAACCTCAACATCCTCCTTTCCTCCGTCCTGGTGGGAAGCTCGTTCAACAAGGCGAAGGGAGTGTGGAACGCCAAGATCCGCACGCCCTTTGGCATCAAGACTCTCAGGGCGAAGCAGCTCGTACAGTCCACTGGGCTTGGCTGCGATCACCCGTACATCCCAAGGCTTCCTGGAAAGGAGCTGTACAAGGGGGTCGCCAGTTTCCACTCAAAGGAGTATAAGAACCCGAAACAGTTGCTTGACAAGGGCGCCAAGGCAAGCATCTGTTTCTTCCAGGACTGAAGTGCACGGCACCACATGACTAACTGCTGCCTTGTAGTCTGTGATTGTTGTCGGTGCTGCAAACTCTGCTTTCGACGTGATGGAGGACTGTGCGGCAGCAGGCCTCAAGACCACAATGATTGCCCGCAGCCCAACTTTCATCTTTCCTTGGGACTACGCGCTGATGCCCGATGGGCTTGGCTTGTACGAAAAGATCCCTACCGATGTGGCCGACAAAGTACTCATGTCGGGCCCCGCAGCAGTTAGTGGTCAACTTGTCAGGGGCTCATACGAAAAGATGGCCCTCACCAAGGACAAGGGACGATACAAGCCGCTTCTCGAGAAGGGATTCCCGGTGTACGACTCATCGGAAGGGGGCGACCTGGTGCACCACCTGATGGAAGCTGGCGGGAAGCACTTCAACGACATTGGCGAGGGCATCCGGTATATCTTAGAGGGCAAGGTCCTCGTCAGGGGCCTGGTACAGCCGGTAGAGTACACCGAGAAGGGCCTCAAGCTCAGCGACGGGTCCACGGTCGAAGCCGACTCCATCATCTGGGCCACGGGCTTCGACTCGGACAAGGACCGCAGCACGACGGCCGAGATCCTGGGCAGCGAAAAGTTCCTCGGGAAGGACGACGGCGACGCAGAGAGCGTACTCGGGCCCGAGGACGTGGGCGCGCTCAGGGATGGGATCTGGGGCGTCGACAAGGACGGGGAGCTGCGCGGCGTGTTCACGAGGCACTACCGCGTGCCCAACTACTACATCCATGGAGGCACGACTGCGCACCACCGGTACCACTCCAAGCACATCGCTCTGCTGATCAAGGCCGACCTTGAGGGTGTCCTGCCCGAAGCCTACCGAGACACGCCTGAGCCTGTGTGAGCATGGGTTGATTGTACGTGCCTGGGATAGGCAACGAGCGACGGACTAAGAAGACCTCTGGTCGTTTCATGACGGGTGTGGGCCACCCGATGAGCTACCCCTGGCCATGATAGGTCTAGGCAGATGGATTAAGTTCAATGGGAATGCACAGTCTCTTCTCCCAAATGTCAAACAGTGAAGTTGCGAAGAGTTGTGAGGAGTCACTGGATTTCCCGAAGTCACCCGTTCATATGTTCACCGGTGTGTATAGGTACCAACAATGTCACATGTGTGTCGTTTCCGTTCCAATGTCAAGGTTCCAGTGGGACAAAGTCAATTGGCTGCGTGTAACTACCTTCAGTTGCTAAGTTTGAAAATTGAATACCGATTGCTCATATGGAATGTAATATCCGGCACCGTGGAGAAAGCTACTTACATCAAGACGTCCGAGTCGTGGTCCATCCGCGCACCCGGCATACTTCACCGAGCCTCCCACTTCTGCCCACCCATCGCGACAAGGCGATTGAAAAGTTCATCTCTCAGTGGGCACGCCGTGATCTTGACCCGTTCTCCCCCACTCGTCACAATTTCCAGGCCATCTGCGACCTCCTTGCCTGTCGACCACCCAACCACCAACTTTGCCTTCCATCCATACCCGCCGACCTTTTTCAGCTCCACTATGTCTGCCACTGCCACAGTCCAGGCAGGGTGGACATGCTCTGCCTCGATCCTGTCCAAGTCAGACTTAACATCTGTGCTGAAGGCCACGGCAGGTATTGTCGCCTTGGTCGAGATATACACGCGCCCCTTACGGCCCTTGTGCCGAGCCTGGAAGTCAACCGGACCGTCGATGTGCTGGTGACGAGGTATGACGCCCAGGCGATCTTTGGCTTTTCCAGAGCCGGCCTTGGCCTTGACGGTATCTGTGCCGATAGCTGTCTTGACTGCGCCTTTAGTTGTACCCTTGAAGAAGCCGAGAATTCTGCTGCCTTTCTTGCCGTGATGGCTGGATTTGGAATTATCAATATCTTTTCCGTCAGTCTCGTGGACCGTAGCAGGGTCTTTCTGGACGGCATCATCGATCTCGGTCCGAGTTGCTCCAAGCGGTACTTCATCACCAGTAGCTTGCAAGTCCTCATCTGTGACCGCAACAGGACCATCGGGGGTTGCCTCGGTTATTCTCGGGGGCGGTGGAAGAGGAGCCTTGTTCGCCTCGCCGATGCGAAGCAACGTTATGGTGAGTTGCGCGTTCGTCGGCGCGCCCTTGAGGACAGTGTTGCGTAGTTCGAGAAGCTTCTGCCAGTTGGGGAACCTGCGGTCGAGAATGTCCAGCCCTCGCGCGATGACGGGGTCACCAAAGAAGCCAAAGCCGACAGCGAAGGTCACGCCCTTTGTGAACATGTAAGAGCTGACAAATAGGGATATGAAGAGCAGCGGTGATGCGGCAACTGCAAGACAAATCCGATAGGAATTCCTGGGGAACGGAGCCGTCGGGCTGAGGGCGTTGCCGAATCGCTCCCAGGTATCAGCCACATCCGCCAGGGCGTGCATGATCGGCTTCATCTTGTTCCAAATGGCCGCCTCCATGGGTTCTTTGGTCTTGTCATGCTTAGCCCCGGCTTCTGGTTTTGCTCCTGTCGAGACGCTTCTCGCCTCCGCGGCGCCCACCGCAATGGCTGATGGGTCCGGGGCAGAGTCTGCAGGGCCGTCATCCTCGGCCGCGTCCCCGGGATGTTTGCCAGCTGCGCTGCTGATAGCCACAGATGTTATGCCACTGACGAAGTTGCTGGCCTCCTGCTCGACCGCCTCTCCCCGGTGCTTTTCCGGTGCTCCTGTTGCACTGTCAAGACTCCCCAGTACACCCGCTGATGGCTTCTTTAGGCCGCCGGATTTCGAATCAACAAGCGCCAGGGGTGCGGATGGGAATAAGATAGTTCTGGCACGTGGATACAGGATGAGTGTCACCAGGGTGAGTAAAAGCAGTGGGACGATTAGGTCGAGGAGCCAGGCGGTAAAATAGGCGGTGGCAAAGCACAAGGTCCGTCTTTTCTCGCGCCAGGACCTCAGCCGCGCAACATGCTTGACGGCGGCCAGAACCTGCACAATAACGGTCATGTACAGCCTCTCGATGTTTGCGCGCAGCTTGTCCGGTGAGAACTCCTCGTCATCGGCAATGTTGAGGTCAAGGCCGCCTGGAAGGCGGTCGGGGACTGATTTGACGTGGTACATCTGCTTGTTGAACCGCCGGACGAGGAGCCACAACTCCTCGTTGTCCATGCCGCCGACCAAAGGCTCGGAAACCTCCTGTTTCTTCTTACTCCACCCCAGATCCAGCACCTCATCGTCGTGGTCTTGTTGAGCAAGGCCTTTCTCATCATGGTCTGCCGTTGCCAGTGCGTGGGACAGGGAAGCCCCTTCGGCAAGAGAATTTGATGTCTCTGTACTGGCGGGATCGGTGACAGGTTGCGTGTCGGCTGGAATGGGCAGGAGATCGGTGATGGCGGTCCCGGGTCCGGCGTCCCCAGAGACCGGGTTCTGTGCCGGCGGGTCTGTGTCTTCGCGTGTGGCCATGGTGCAAGTGCAATGTCGCGCCGGAGATTTCAAGCGACTGAGGCTAAGAAAGGATTCAAGATGTCTATAGGGCTTTTTCTCATCAAATGGGGTGAAATTGGCAGAACATCAGACTTGAGGGGCCCTATCATTTGTTGGTGTCACACCTGGGAGGATGTTCAAGTGCTTTAATCGTCGACTTTGTCTCAAAGTCGCGTCACTCCTTCCTTGGTCCGCTCACAGGCAACTTCAGCTATTGTTGTGACCGCAGATGACGTCGTGGCGTCTTAACACGCGGGCTGTGACGCCAACATCGGCACTAGTCTCACCCGTCCAAGGGCGACAAGGGGAATGGGTTATTAGTCTAGTTAGGTGTGATATCGTCCTTAGTCTTCACAGAGGCCCACTCTTGGCTTTGTGACTGTTTGAGTTTCCATTGAGCATTTGGCATCATTTGGTCGAATGTTGGCGTCTACTTGAGAATGGTCTAACCGTATTGAGCCTCCATATAAGAGACCGCGATGCACTACGGGTCTGCCTAGAAAAACATCGGCGTTTGGTTTTCAGCTGCCCCCCCCCCTCCTTGAATTCTCATTTTTAGGAACCAACCTGGACACGGAGTCAGAGTGAATGGCAATTATTCCAGTTCGCATTTCCAGCCATGATTTGTAAGTACCCAGGCAAATATCGTACTGAGAAGGGCTGCTAGTAATACCTAACAGATGTCATAGAGTTCAGGAGCTGCTTATTGTGACAAAATAAGAACACATAGTCCTTGAGTTCATGATTAAAATTTACTGCTGGCTGAATCACTCTTGTCGGCATTATATTCGTCTGACAAATCTAGTTCCTCCATGTAGGGCTGGATCACTGCCCTTACGAATACACTACTAAATGCACTCTTCCTATTTGGCCCGCTACAGCTGCAAAGCTGACTGTAAGTTGCCTTCAGAGAGATCTTTACCTGCGAGGCCACACTTCCATGGAAAAGAGAGGCTAATCACAGAGATTAGTCCCCTCAGACTGTCGATGGGATATCGATGCTGGCCTGGTCGCTACCCACTGACACCTGGGCAGTAGCAACGACCTCATTAATCACAAGCCCGACCCCGCGTGTTGAAAAGATCAGCTTCAACGCTTACCTTTTGAGGAAGGTGTTGGTTCAATTTAGATTGACGTACGTCTTTATCGTCTTTGGTCACTTTAACTGGGTGGTCTTCTAGCCAGGTTCAGATCCTGATATAGCATCATCCGATGCCGGCCGGTGGTATTTTGTCCATGAATGATCATTCGACATCAGTTTTTTAGAAATTCCATTTGTCCCATATCTGCAGAATGTTCGCGGCAGAGTCATATATACAGTATGAATCGTTCGTAAAAAGCTCGATTGGCTGGCTCCTCCTCATCTTGTCATCACCACGCTGGAAAATCCTCCACACGAATGCCTCTCTTCATACAAGTCTCGAACGTGAACCTCTTAGTCGCAGTCGCCCCTGACGCCATCGGCCGAGGCGTAGCAGGTTCCCTTGCCATCGACGCAAGCGAAACCCGCCTTGGCCACGTCCTGGCATTTGGCCTCCCACTGGTCGCCGTCGAGGGCCTTGCCAGACTTGGAGGTACAGCGGCCAGCGGCTGAGTCATACGAGACATCGCTGCCATAAGCATCGCATGCTGGGGAGGTGATGCGCCAGTTGTAGCCGCCGTTGTTGCAAGCACAGGTGGCGTGCATGTCGGCGACGCTGTACAGGGGATGAGTGGTCAGCCTGGGTATTCATTGGGGCGAGTGGTTATGGAAACCACCAGCAGCGACTTACACAACGCCTGCAAAGACAGCGAGGAAGGTGAGGGACAGCTTCATCTTGATTGTGGTAATTTATCGGGTATGTGCGACTCAGGGGTTGTTGTTTCTCTTGGCAGCCGACAAGCGAGGGACCGGAAAGGTTTTGCTGTTGAAGGAATGGAACAGTGAATCAACACTTCGGGGGAAACGAAAGAATATGAACACTGAAGAGCCGCGAGAGAATAGACTGGTGATTTGATGACTTGGTTTGGAGTTGGACCTGGCTAGCAAGATTGTGAATGGCGATTAGGTTCGTCTTTTATGTCTTTACGATCTTTAGGAACGGGTTCCTGGCATGATCCGCTCCCACCCAACAGCGACCCCACAGGCGACTCATGGCCCCTGCAAGGCTGGCAGGATAACCTTCTCCAGCCCTCACCTGTAATTTGATAGCGTGGAGAAGGGGACGGCCATACCAGGCAGAATCTCTGCACGTGTGAGAGTCCCTCGCTTGCCGCGTCCGCGTGATCCGCACCGCCGGGCCAGCTGTGGGCAGATCCCTTCGCCATTAGTGATGTGGGGACCCTATTTGCCATCCGATTCTCCGGCCATGTATGACTTGCTGCCCTCAGTGTGGGACTCTGCTGAGATAGGGATGTACCCGCGTAGCATGGCACGGCAAGGACTGGGTTTCCATGACTGGCCATTGCCCTCCTCAACGCCGTCAATAAAGCAGGCGGGAGTCGACATCAAGCATTCTAGACCAATCTTATTCCGGCATGGACGGTGGGCATGCACATGCACGTACATAGGCAGTTCGTACAAGCTCCCCTGCTGGCCCTACAGGGCAGGTCCGCATTTAGAATGATTCGCCATAGTTGTTTATGCTTAGACAAGGGAGCTCAGGGAACAGCCTATTTATATGCCCCTTGCAGAGAACCTCGCCCCCACAAGTGTTTCACATGTGCCTGTCTGTTCCCACGGTAGCTTGTCAGGACCTCCCCGTCCTCGCATTCTCACCGTACACACAGCCACGGCGCAGCGAGTCATGGCGCGGTGCTCCCTCCCGCATGTGGTTGGCAGGGCGCTCTGCTTCTGTCATGTATCAAACGCGTGGGCAGTCCTGCCAAGGCAAACGTGCCTTTCCAGGGCGACAACAGCGGCCAAGGCTGGTCATCTGTACAGGTGAGCCTGGAGGGCCGTCTACGTGCACGGGTTTCGCAGATCTTTACTTGACTGCACATTTGCACCGGGAAAACGTGCCTCAAGCTTATCCTGATCGTGGATTTCGGACGAACTTCTATGTTGCGGGAAGCTTAATCGAATCTGGGTCCAAGATATGCTATTACACGTAATGCTGGGGTGTGAGGCTTGGTCTCTTCCAAGGTTGTTATCTGCAGCGTGTCCTCTTTATCTTCCATCCATCGTGTTGCCAGCCATGTGCATACACATGCTCTTCCACGTCCACTCCTGGCCGCTAGGTCGTATCAACACTCATGCATCGTTCAAGCCCCGCTCCCCCCAAGCTGCGATTGTCGCGCTTCGGACTTGCGCGTCTCGTGTACGGTCCGCTGCTGCTGTCGCAACAATGTCCATCCAGGTCCGCACCGGACCAGTCCCCACACAAGGTTTGGAGGCTCCGTCCGATCCAGCATGTCGGGGTCATGCTAGATGCTTGGGAATCCCTGTCTTTACTCGGGAATACATGTCCGGGGGATTGTTGCTGCTTTCACCACGAATCCCGGAACCCTGAGCTGACAGCACAAGCATCATGTGTGAGTTGGTGCATAGACTGAATGTCTTGTTCCTACTGCTACAGATACGGACCAATTCATATTTATGTTGCGAATTTCATGCGGGTATATGTCAAACTTATTTGTGCTTTCTGAAAACACATCAGAGCTCGTTGGCCCGGCCTATTCCAATGCCGGCAGCAGACAATTATGCTGCAGAGTCCGTACCCAAAGTGAGCTCTTCCAAGGGTTGTCACTCCCGACCGTCGCTAGCGAGCCCGCCCGCTTTTGAGAGCATCAACGTTCTCGTCGTCTGTAACCCTCTCGGAGGACGAGAAATGCAGCCTCTACATCTTAAGAGACTGCGACCACGACCTTGCCCCTGGATCGCTTGCTCGCAACGCGTTCATATCCCTACAAACCGCAGCTGTCAGCACATTCAAGCAGTAATTCCGTTGAGAAACATACCTTTATAGCATCGTGCATCGAATACTCCGAGTCCCTTGGGAACTTGCTGTATTCCCCGTCCTCGATCCACTTGGCAACCTCTTTGGCGATTGCTCCGTCAGGCCACAGGGCGAGGAGTTTGTATCTTCGTGGCACTCCCCCGAGCGCAACCGGCAGCAGCTTGCTTCTCACAATCGGCCCAGCCCCCACGCCGCCCACGATTGTGATAAAAACCCCGGTTTTGTCTAGGTACTTGGCTGATCTCTGGAACAGCTCATCACTTCCGACACAGTCGAATATGCGATGCATGGGTTTTGATTCGAAGCTGTCGGTCAGATGGGCCACCAGAGACTCGTAGGCCTTGTAGTCGATCACCTAAGCCCAAGTTATTAGCCGTACTGCCTAGGTTCACACTGGCCCCATACGGTGGCATGCAGGGGGAATAGGGGCGCTTGTATTACCTCGTCGGCACCGAGCCCCTTTACCATCTCAGCGTTGGCGGCCGAGCAGACCCCATACACGACGGCGCCTTTTGCCTTTGCCACCTGGACGAGAACGCTGCCCACCCCACCACTGGCACCGTTGACCAGCACACGGTCCCCGGCCTTCACTCCGGCCTCTTTGAGGATGATGTAGGCTGTCTGCCCTGCTATCCCGAGTGCGCCCGCGGCATCCATCGCGTCGACTCCTTTTGGCTTCACCACCACCTTGCTCGCGGGGACCTCGATGTACTCAGCCAGACTGCCTCTCCCGACTGCCACCGACATAACATTGAGCGCACCACAGACTTCCGCACCCAGAGACGCACCAGAATCACTTGGTACTGATGGTCCGATCTTGACCACCTCTCCCGCAAAGTCCAGGCCGGAGATGGGGTTGCGACGGAAGGGGACCCAATTGGGTATGTTGCCCATGAAGTTGAGATCCGCGGGATTCAGAGCAGCATAGGAGACCCTGATGAGGATGTTCCCGGCCTTGATCTTGGACGGGACGGGGTAGTCCGTCTTGAGAGTAAGGGCATCCTTTGGCTGGCCGTTTTTGGTGACGAGCCACGCCTTCATGGTCGAGGGGATGTCGCCCGCCATAGCGGCTCGAGATTGAACAAAGGTTGGTGAGACGGGCCAACGGTCGTATCCTGTGAACTATGAGCTTGAAAATGGCCTCGCGTTCACTCGATATGGATGCGGATGAGGCGGTGTATGTAGGTTTGATGATTTGCGATGGTTGAACGAGTCCGTGCCAGACGAACGTGATGAAACACCAGACGTCAAACAGGGGACACTGCGGCGAAACGGAGACGGAGACGGAGACGGAAAACGTATGGCGTGTTACGTTCTGACGTGGGACGGGTTCCATTACGTAATCACCGTCTCGCAAAGCGGCCAATAGCACAACCCAGCACCGCAACGTCCCTCCGGTGGAAGGCAGGCAGCGTACCGTCCGTAGCACCTGCACATATTTGTTCTGCTTATCAGCCGGGCCGTTCAACTGTCGGCAACAACATCCGCCATGCCCAGACAAGGTGACTCTGGGACGACGACAGGATGAGCGCCCTGACTGTCTTCAAAGGGCCAGTGATACATTCACTCTCCCCCACAGAGCTCGAGATCGTCGAGTCGGCTATCCTCGCCGTCGATGAGAATGGCTGCATTGTCGTCTTCGACAAGAACGTCTATATGATTCCTGAAACCTTCCACACTCCCGCCGGTGCATCAATTCAGGTCTGGGACTGCACGGTTTACCGTCTGAGGCCAGGGAAATTCATCATACCAGGCTTTGTCGACACCCACAACCATGCACCCCAGTGGGCCCAACGCGGCCTCGGGCAGGGCATGCACATTCTCGATTGGCTCGAGACCGTGACCTTCCCGAACGAGGCCAAGTTCGCCGACCCGGAGTATGCACGTCGAATATACGGGCGGTGCGTCGACGGCTTCCTCAAACAGGGCATCACGACCGCCTCATACTACGCGTCCGCGCACGGCGAGGCCACACGCATCCTGGCCGATCTATGTCTACAGAAGGGCCAGCGAGCACTGATTGGCAAGTGTAACATGGACAGGAATGCACCGGACTACTACCGTGATTCCAGCGCCGAGGAGAGCCTGCGCGTAACCGAGGAATGCATTGCACACATCCAGAAGATCGATCCTGAGGGTCACCTGGTCAGGCCAGTCCTGACACCTCGCTTTGCCATCACCTGTGAACCTGCTGTGCTGGAGGGACTAGGCAAGATCGCAAAGAGACAGCCAGACCTCGCCATACAGACACACTTCAACGAGGCCGAACAGGAGATGCAGGCCACCAAATCCCTCTTCCCCCAGTTCAGCAACGAGGTCGACCTCTACCATCACTACGGCCTTCTCGGCCCGAGATCGATACTTGCCCACTGCTGCTACATGAGCGAGTACGAACTTTCAAGATTTGCGGAGCTCGGCTGCGGAGTGGCCCATTGTCCAATTTCCAACATGACCGTTGGAGGCGGATTCATGGCGGCGCCAGTGAGGGAGTTCCTGCGCCGCGGTATCAAGACAGGGTTGGGCACTGACTCTGGTGGGGGCTTCTCCAGCAGCATTCTCGATGCAATGCGCCAGGCACTTGTCGCCAGCAATGCAAGAGAAGCCATGTCTCACGGAAGCGAGAAAGGTCTGTCTGTCGAGGAACTCTTCTACCTGGCCACCCGCGGGGGCGCGATGGTGTGTTCAGTTGGGGACAAGGTTGGCCACTTTGCGGTGGGTATGGAATTTGACGCTTGCATTATATCGACACGCATGGATGATCAAATCATGACGATGATTGAGGAAGATTCATTGAGAACTGTGTTCGACAAGTTCGTCATGACGGGTGACGACCGGAACATCGAGTCCGTTTATGTGCGAGGGAGGAAGGTGAAGTAATTTGATCTGCATAGCTGTTGCCCACCTAGGTAGTCATCATGGGCACACGCTCGTCCACCTTTCACTATAGGCTGGAAGAGAGCTTTGCCGGCATGATTTATCCGTTCTCTGCCGATTCAATTGATTCCCTCTTTCTGATGAAGAGCTCACCCACACACATCATGGTCCAAATGGCCGGATGACAACCTTCTCTCCGGAAACGCCGCTCTTATTCCTGTCCAGGGCTTTATCCAGAGCCTCCAGGCCTCCGTCAATCACAATCGGTCGGTTGGGCTGGAACAGACCCTTCGCGATCCACCCGTCCTCGCCACCAATGGCCTTGACCACAGGCTCACTGACGTAGCGCTTCTCCGGAGCACTGCCCAGGCCTAGGATTTGCTTGACGTTGACCTTGGGCGTCGCAGCCAGACCGGCCTCGACAACCTCAGGGTAAGGCCCGGCGGTTGGGTCGGGGTTGTCGTTAGGGTTCCAGACACCAACAACATGGCGCTCTTCCGAGGTTGTCTTCACGGCGCCCAGAATGGCGATCCCCAGCTTCGCGGTTTCCACCTCGGCGATAGAATCCCAGACAAACTCCAATGGGAGATCACCGATCGCCTCACGATAGTCCTCGGGCTTTGACTGGGTCTTTCGGTCGAGGACCACGTGGGCCCCGAGGCTCTTCAGGTGCTCAGCGTGTGAGGCGCTCGAGTTGGTCACGATCCTCTCAAAGCCTGAGAGCCTAGCCAGCTGGACTGCATATTGGCCCACAGACGAGCTTCCGCCCAGGACAACAACAGCCTTTCCTTTGCCGACCTCTCGCCCGCCGTTCTCGACGTCCCAGGGCCCAGGGGATATGCCGTGGCCGGTGTTGTGGTAGAACCCCACAACAGCTGCTATCAGAGCCAGCTGCACGCCGGCGGCCTGTTCGTCACTGATATTGCCGGGCGTGTGAGACACCAGCTCCGCAGGGAGCTTGCAGTACTGCTGGAAGGTGGAATTGTCGAAGCTAGTGAGAATGCCCTGGAAGAAGACCCTGTCGCCCTTGGCGAAGGTGGTGACACCGGGCCCAACAGCAGCAATCTCGCCGGCAGCGTCGGAGCCTATGACGGCGGGGTATTTGTCACCCAGGAGAATGCCCTGGTCGCGGATCTTCCAGTCCACGGGGTTGATTGCCGTGGCGGTGACCTTGATGGCGACCTCGCCTGGGCCCAGGGCGCTGAGGGAGCGGTCGGTGACGACATGCTTGCCCTTGGGCGAGGGCAGAACAGCGGCCTTGAAGGTTGAGGGGATGTCGGACATGGTGACGCGGGGATATACAATAGGACGGCAGCGGTTGTGATGCTGGTAAGCTGTTTGTTGAACGGTCTATGAATGGATCAATGTTCGCGAACTTGGCTTCGGAGCTGTGTAGTTATCCGCCATGCAGCCCATGCAGCACCCAAATTCTCGGGTGCTCACTAATCCAGATATGACGTAGCCCCGCACGGAGAATAGAGCACACGACGGTGCAGCGAGATTCCAAAGAGGAATACGGCCCGGCGTCTGGGCAGGAAAAGTTCATGAATCACTGGCAGGCTCTGCCGAGGCCGAACTCACACAGCAGGTGTTCCTCGGGCCCCGTATCTATCTGGATTTGGCCTGAGGGTTGTGCAGCCACAATGTTGGAGCAGCCGAGTCACAGCGCTGTGGCTGAGGTCATGGCTAAGTATTCATCCAGGCAGTTGACATATTCCATGTTCTACATACTGCAGTCAGACCATCTCGCAGGGCTAATTATACGGTCGGATCTCTTCAAATTGTGAGTTTTGGGGATGATGTGAGCCTCTCGAGGCAAGCATTGGAAACTCTGAAAACTCTAGCATTCCAATGCAAATACTACTGTCAACTTGACTGCGCTGGTCCAGGTGCAGCTTGTGGAATGTCGCACAGCGATGACTCCCGATTGTTGGAGTAAAGTGAGAATTGACGTTGGCAAAGCTTCCTTCACAGTTCGTCCTTGACACGAGAATACACACGGGTCCAGTGCGGGCGTGCGTGGTCAACAAAACTCTGTTATTGTAAGAGACGTAAAACAACATACGCCCCAAAATCCCGTGTCTCTCGTCTAGCACGCGTTGGATATTGTAGCAAGTGGTCTCCTGGCCTTCCGGTGGCACATTATGAATGCATGATTGGAGTGGTACGGCTCGCCCTGCAGATAACGTATCACATGCTGCAGACGACCCTCGTGCATGCGTCCAGGGGCAGCCCAAGCAATTCTTTTGGCTGGGGACGGGATTCTTGGTGTAATTATGACCGAGACTCTTCCAACAGTGGTTAATAACACCTGCGTTCTGTACCACAGTAGCATTTGATGGCTGCAGTGTTACATCCCAGCGTCGCAACCATAGTCTTGGCTACCATCGCCCGGTCAATTATTGGGCAATCACTGAACCCCAACCTTCACGTGCCCATTATCAATGCTTCTTGAAGTACTCCCTGCATAGGCCCTAGAGGCCGACCTTTATACTTGAATGGCACCGGCCCCATCCTCGATCATGTATTTGGCTGCACACTACGTCCACCACCTGGTTTCTGTGAATGCTGCAGAATCTTGTAAGAACTCCTTCTCTTCACCACCCTGAGGACCAGCCATCATGATACCCAAGTTCTGGGCATTCGCCTTCGTTGTGGCAACTCTTTTTGCCCAGTCGTCATTCTGTGCGAGCCTCCCTCTGCGCATCATCACATTCAACATCCGATATGCCGCTACTTCACTAGAAACCAACGAAAAGCCGTGGCCGACTCGCAGGCCGCTGCTGATCAACCAAGTTGCGAGCCAAGCTGCCGAATCCAATACTACCATCATAGGCTTGCAGGAGGTGCTCAACAACCAGCTGACTGATATCAAGAGCGGCCTGGGCTCCCAGTGGGCGCACATCGGCGTGGGCCGTGACGACGGCGCCACTCAGGGCGAATACAGTCCCATTCTGTACCGGACCGACGTGTTGCGAGTGCTTTATAGTGAGGTCAAATGGCTGTCACCTACGCCGGACGTCGTGTCGTTTGGGTGGGGAGCGGGAAGTCGTCGTATTGTCACGACTGGCGTCTTCGAGCATATCGCAACAGGGAAGAGATTCATCCACGCCAACACCCACCTGGACAATGTCAGCTCGCAGGCACGAAGCGAAGGCATCAAAGTTGTCGTCTCGCGCATCAAGGCAGTGCGGCAGACTTGGGGCGAGCTACCAGTGTCCCTGACTGGTGACTTCAATTCTGACCCAAGCGGTGATGCCTATTCGACCTTGGTCGGCCTGAATTATGTTGAGGATTTGTGGAACTTGGCAACCCACGTCGGCACAAACCAGCTCACCTATACCGGTTTCTCACAGACTGGTGTAAGCCGGATTGATTATATTTGGATTGGGCCCAAAGACGTTCTACCATACACAGCTCAAACCATTGAGATTGTGGGTAACTACGTTGACGGCGTCTTTATAAGTGATCATAGGATGGTTGTTGGTGATGTTACGATTAATTAACATGACGAAAACATGTATTGACACAGCGTGGTTCTGGAAGTTTCCGCCGGCAGTGACTAGGAAGCATTTGGCCAAGGTCTGGTTGTCTGCGTACGATAACACATATCCTTGCCATCTCTCAATGTAGATAGGAGCTCAAGTACATGTTTGTTTTAGGGTGGAAGACATGGTATGAAGTATGTAGTTAATTAGGCCTGATCCGTCAGCAAGGACGACCAAAGCAATGTTCGGTCGCGGGTGTCCTCGCTCCGAAATCACACCCCATGCTGGAAGTGATTGCCTCAATAAATCATCAATTTTCAGCAGTGTCCTTTCATCAACACATATAGGAGACGACGACATGATAATTATGATGTCGAACATGTCCAGCAGCCACAGGCCGCAATTCTAGACTGGTTGACCAGGGTCTCTCTGTGTAGGCCCGTCTAACCCGTCTCTGGTAGGCGAGGGCTCCCAGGTTCGTTTCAGCTGACTTGCGCTATACCTCTCTCAGCGTGGTCGGAGCCTCTCAGAACCTTCCAATTGAGGATAAAATGTGTGTACATCTCGTGAGATTGACGCCCAAAGAAATACAATATCCTCGGCAGCTTCTAAAGCGAAAATCAAACACTTTAGTGGAGTTCCTTCAGATGTACTCGGGTTGACAGAAACCGACATATGAGTGATTGACAGGAGGGGCTGAGCAGTCGCAGGGCCGTATTGTCAATAGGACGTGTTGCCTGCGCATGGACTTTGGGACCGATCGTATAAATCAATCAATCGATCGTCTTTTCTCATCGATCATCCCTGTATGCCGAGCAGCTAAGCTTCGCGAAATGCATGCTTGAATCTACGCCACAAACTGATCAATATACAGACCCAGAGTATTGCAACCGAGCAGCACGGTCTCGGCGTGGCTGGGCCGAGGAGCGGGGCGTAACTCACAATACGGAATGCACTGTCCATTCGATCAGGTTCGCTAAATTGCAACACCAGGGACACATGTTTCTGGGGAGTGAATGTAGAGTTCGCGATGGGACTCACAATCTCTCAAGGCCCAAACGTACCGCAATGTTGGCCTCCGCTCTCAAAACTGTCTAGACCGATTGGCTTCGACGGAGACAAGTTTATAAGAATGTTCATCTTCCTCCTTTAAATCTGTAAACCTTCATTTATCATCAACAACAAGCTCTGGATAACATTTTTTCAGCTTCGCACACACTCTCTACCTAGAAACTTCCAGCCTCGATCATTGCCATATTCATCATGCAGCTCTCCTGGATGCTCACGTCGGCCCTTGCCGTCGCCACCGGTATTTCGAAGATTACCCTCCGATTGTCATAGTATTGAGACTGATACAACAGTAGCCCGGGCTTGCTATTTCACGGTCCATTCCTCCACTGTTGGTGATTTCAAGGTTCAGCACTCAGAGCCCAGTGGTAAGCGAATCTCGAACCTTGTGCATGCCTTCCCTCTGTGATAAATGTAACCACTGACCCGAATGACGGCTTGTAGATCATGATGGAGCCGCCCAGACTATCAGCGGTTCCAAGGGCGCTTGTTCTCTCTCCGGAAACCTTGCAGATGGCTGTATCATCACTGTCACCAAGAACAACGGTTGCGGGACCCTGTCCTTCACCCGCATTGGCACCAACTAAGGGCGATGGACAATGCTCAATGAGCAGCTGTGCCAAGTTCGGACGCGTTCTTGGACTGCAAAGTGAACTGAGCGCAACGTGCATGAACTTCGATTCTTGTGGCTAGCCAGAACTATTACAACTTCGGGAATTTGCTATCGATGCGGTCCATGTAAGACTCAATGAAACGGTATCTTCCTCTCCGCATGTATGTCGTAGAATAACTGGAACGCATTTAAAATTTGTATCACATAGATATACGCGGCGTCTCAGACATGCATAGTTTCCATGCTCTGCTGCTGCATAAATTGTCACTGGTATGGTCTTGAGTCTAGTTGTATCCAGAGTGGGTGTCGAACATGAATCTGACGTGCTACCCGATCGTCCCCGTATCTGACAATAAATGTGCAAAGTGGAGGACTATCGCACCCGGATGTGCTAGGGAAAAGCAGGAGCGCCAGGTACAATGATAGGGGCCAGGCTCATGGTGCATTCGGGGTGTGCGAGGTGTTCAGAGCTCCGCCCGGCGGCCCAGTGGAAGTATGATCTCATAACCTTCAAGAAGAGTTTCAATTCATCAATTCAACAGATTAATTACAGTTCTCCTGCGAACTCATGTACCTCTAGTGTAGTCACCAATTTGGCCGTGGACAGTCCGACCACTGAAGGTTGTCCCACTCCAATCTTGTTTGTCTATCACTTTGTATTAGGGCTGATCTGCATTTTTTTCAGCTCTCTCCTTCCACTTGCCCCCATACGAGATGGTTGTGCGACCGGTGAGGTCAAGCCGTTTTGCTCGAATGATAATTCAGTCTGTCACATTTCTCGAGACAGACTTATCTATACTGCAACACCACTGACTTGCTACTGAAACAAAAAGATTTCAGCTCGTATAGCCTTGAAACGCCAACCGCAAGAATACTATTGGGTCCCATATACATGATAATTGCCTAGGATCCGAGTACGACTTGGCCTTTTCTTCTTCTTTTCTACTCGAGTGACACTACAAACCCATTTGAGACCTCTCTAGCGACAGACATGTTCACAACAGGGTAGCAGTGAATATAGCCATGGAATCTCAAGATCCACATGGCGAATGAAGCTACAATCGCTCGGCATGGGACTTCAGGCCTGATCGTGATCTGTGAGGCATGGACAGAATCGCGGACACGTCTGACTTGGTGAGGATTCAGTGGCCTTGGTCTCGCCCAAAACTTCGCGTTGTGCACTGCAGACTCATGACAGCCACCTGTAAGAACCCGAGGAGTCGGTGTGGGTCACCGTAATCGCCGGCCACATCCAGCATCGTCGACGCGTAATTCCTGCTGTTGGAGGTCCACGACGCAGGTTTGTTCCATGACCAAAACTGCCGTGCCAAGAACAGAATTCCAACATGATGATGGAACTGTGCCTTGGAAAGTGCACATGGTCTGACTCGGCAGCCGTGGTCACCCTCTGAGTTCGCTAGTGTGAGATGGGCGTCTAGCACTCGATCACGCCACAAGTCTACACAACGTTGTGTTTTGTCGCGTGTCGTCTGTCATAAAAGGGCAAAATGTTGGAATCGGTCTACAACCAAAAACAGAAGCTCGAACAATGCCCAGACTCTCAGATAGGATTGTCGCCGGTGTCCCCATTGTCCCCATTATTGTAGACTATCATGGTCGTGCATGTCTTGGCCGCCGTGCCCTGGTCAGAGCCCACCTTGGCCCGCGCTTGCGTTCAACTCCAAGAGAATGATGACATGCATCCACGAAAACTGCCGCGCCCGCTGCTTACGAGAGAGCTTTACTCCTCAACCCCTCGCCCATCGGGATCTGCGTGCGGGCCATGCATCTGGGGCGGCAGGGCGGGAACGCCCACGCAGTTAATACCCGGTCTACATCCGAGCCCCGCCTTTGTGTCACCCGGGCGCGACGACGTACATTACCGTGCACTATGTAACTACTCTCGATGCTGCTTAAACACACTACTCGCCTGTGCCTGAGAGTGCGCAGGGGTGTCGAGCAATATGGGTGTATGGCAGTACGGAGGCGCGGTCTGACGGTACCTGGCGGCGGCGGGAAGTGGGCGCGGCGCTTCCCCTCTTGTTCGTCCAATAAGCCCAGCCTCGACGGAGGCAAGCTCTGGTGGTTGGGGGGGGGTTTGGCGGGGTGGGAATTGACCCTCATGCGCGGTGACGAAGGGGCTGCCGGCAAGCAAGACCCTTTCAGGGCCACGAGCAGGCCGCCAAAGCCGTTGGATGGGAGCGGGTGAATTCCCAATGAGGAAGCTGGGGAGCGCCAGATGACCACGGGGTGGTGGCCGGTAGTTTGTTGTGCCAAGTTCCCACAGGATACGGAGTACCACGCTGGCAGATAAGCTTATATCTCGGCAGGGACCAGCCGCAGGGCCCAGCTCTGGGTACTGTCGTGACTGTGTAGTCCCTGTGCGTGTGGTCAGACGCTAGGACGCAGCTGGGGTCGCATGCATATGTACTGCAGTAGTGATATCCGCTCCCGTCAACCAGGGCGAATGACAGCACACCATCAGCTGCGCAGGGAGGCTATGGCAACTCAGAAGCCGTCTCCGACGTGCTCGCCGCCGTTGGAGATGCTCATACATAATAATAATGGCTGGCCGCCTGATAGACTTGTCACATTGCCAAGTAGCCAAGCTTCTGCTAATTAGTTCTCGCACTCCTCTTGTTGGCTGAGCGCCGCGTGCCGAGACCTTCTGTCATTCAGGCTTATGTCCAAAGGGCATGTCAGCTTGCTCTACGAATGTACATTGCCCACCCTCCTTCCTGAAATGGCGGTCGTGTCATGACGCAGAGTAACCTCGCGACATACCAGAAGCCTCTTGCAAGCTCGATAAGGCAACTCGTGCATGGCTGGCGCAGGTCGGGCGCGCGTCTGATGGGGGAGGGCGATCCACGCGGCTGGTGTCTGAGAGCAGTCATGTGAGCCTGTCGGAGGCGACAGAGGAAGGATGCGAGATCGGGTCGAGCTTCGATGCTACTTACCCAATGATGGTGTCGAATTGTCTGATGTGAGGCGAGAACGGCTTCATTCAGCCGCCGGGAGGCGCTGCGGAAAGATATAAAGAAGCCCTCAGCCCGGCACTCAGGTCTATCATCGTCACTCACCACCACCATCCTCGGTCTCAGCCCTTCAGCCCTCCTCCTCAGCTCTCCTCGCCTCGCCAGCCCATCTGCCCGTGCCTCAGCTCACCATGTACGGACTTAAGAAGCTCGCCCTAGTCGCCGGGGCCCTCCTGCCCTTGGTCAACGCCGCCCCCGTTGCCAACCCCGTTCAGGCCCGGGCCATCCCCGGCAAGTACATCGTGACCCTCAAGGAGACGGCAGACGTCGAGTCCCATCTCGGATGGGTCAAGGATGTGCACGCCCGCAGCCTGGGACGCCGTGAACTCGCTGGAGTCGAGAAGACCTTCAACATCAGCGACTTCAACGGTTACTCTGGCGCTTTCGACGATGCCACCATCGAGGAGATCAAGGCCAACGATGCCGTAAGTCCTCTCCACCCAGCATCTCGCAAGAAGAGTCTGCTCCGAATCTCATCTAACACTTGTCCAGGTTGCTGCCGTCGAGGCTGATCAGATCTGGAGCCTGTACGCCCTGACTACTCAGTCGAGTGTTCCATCTTGGGGACTGGGGGCCATTTCCCACAAGGCCGGAGCTGGCCCGACCAGCTACGTCTACGACAGCTCTGCCGGAACAGGCACCTATGCCTACATCATCGACACCGGCATCAACGCGGCCCACACCGACTTTGGCGGCCGCGCCAGCCTGGGCTACAGTGCCGTCACTGGTTCCACCGCCGATACCGTTGGCCACGGCACCCACGTTGCTGGCACCATCGGCGGCACGACTTACGGTGTTGCCAAGCAGGCCACCATCATCGCCGTCAAGGTCTTCCAGGGAGACGAGGGAACCACCGCTGACGTGCTCGACGGATACTCGTGGGCTGTCAACGACATCACCTCCAAGGGCCGCGCCGGCGTTGCCGCCATCAGCATGTCCCTCGGTAAGTCAGACGTGAACATCGCCCAGTCGAACATCTTGCTAACAAGCCATCTACAGGCGGTGGCGTCTCCACGGCTTTCAACAACGCCGTCCAGTCTGCCTACACTTCCGGAGTCATCAGCGTCGTCGCTGCCGGCAACGAGGCCCAGAACGTCGCCAATGCAAGTTGAATGTCCATGCCCACCCGTCATCTTCCACACTCGCTGACGCAGACTGCTCTAGGTCTCACCCGCCTCTGCTGCCAACGCCATCACCGTCGGTGCCACCACCAGTGCGAACCGATGGGCCACCTACTCCAACTTTGGAGCCGGTGTCGACATCCTGGCCCCCGGCAGCAGCATCACCTCGGCCTGGATCGGCTCCACTTCTGCCAGCAACAGCATTTCCGGCACCTCCATGGCTACCCCCCACGTCACCGGCCTGGTTCTCTACCTTAAGGCTCTCGAGGGTCTGACCTCTCCTGCCTCGGTCACCTCCCGCATCAAGGCCCTGGCTTCCTCCGGTGTCATCACCGGCGTCCCCAGCGGCACCGTCAACTCCCTTGCCTACAACGGCAACGGTGCTTAAATCATGACTTTCCACAGCCGCTCCACGGGGAGTGAGCAAGATATAGACGTGGTGATGGGACGGGGGGCGGGGGTTTGAAGGGGCCGCATCTAGTTCCGCCCCTCTGCATACTGTTCATAACATTGTTCCAGGTTATCTTGGAAATGGAGAAGTCTAACATATTGGGAAGCATTTTAAATGTCACACATACTTTGCACTTTCATCTCAAAATCTCGCAATACTAAGTTACTTGCCATATTTTATCGAGTCCAAAACAGTGGTGACAAATGAAGTATTTCAGGGTCCTACCTATTTGACTCTTCTATGCACAGGCTGGCTGCTGGCCGCTGCTCTCGTCGTCCTGATTGTCCCGCCTGATCTCTTTGACTTTGTTGGCGACAAGCTCTATATGGCGCAAAACGCTCACCCGCTTCTGGTTTTCCACCACCATGTTCATCATGACCTGTTCATCAATATCGTTGCCTTCATGAGTGACTTCTCGAATTTCCGCATTGAACAGTGCGCTGAGCTGGGTCGGAAGCGCCATGAGCTTGTTCTCTAGCACATCCCCATTCTCATGATTAGGCGGCTTGGATGATCCAGTAACATGCTCTAAGAGACCGTCCAGGATTTCCGTCTCTTCCTCGAGAATTGAGAAGGACACAGCACTGCTGGTACTGCGTGTCATTGATGACATGGAACTACTCATACGAAGATGTATGATGGATTGGATGGCTTTGATGTTGTCTTGGAGAGAAGCAAGTATGTCGTGCTTGTTCGCCACAGCCGGCTGGCTGTCTTTGTTCGTGCTCTGTTCGTCGAGACTCTGCGACCGGGTGGGGCTCTGCTCGGCTGCCAGAGAAGCCTGCAAGTTGTTGTCTTTGTGAGCAATTGCTACCGGGAGTATTGGCACATCATCCTCGTCTTGTGAATACTCACTTCCACTGTCATACTCGCCAATTTGGGTCTTCGCAATTGACAGTGCAGTTCGGCGTCGAAGTATCTCGGCTTCCATGAGGTTGATGTTCTCGTAAAGCCCTTGAATTAGTTCATGAGGCAGTACTTCTTTCTGAAGAACATGACGTTCGACCTCGTCAATCATAGACTGAACTAAGCTTATCATGTCCCTAATTGACCACTGATCTGCCAGAGCCTCGTCAGTGGTAGATGTGTGTGTCATGATCCGCGTCGTGGATGTGCCTTCTCAGTGCGATGGATTCTCTTCAGGTCGACTTTTTAACCTCAAGTTGAGAGAATCTGGGCTGAGAATCAAAACGACTCAAAAGCTGATGAAATTGACGGACACCGCTGAAAATATCAGAGTTGATGGGACGTGATCACATTTAAGCTCATTGGGGTATGCTTGAACAACAAGCCTGACACTGCTTTCAAAGACATATGGACAAAGTGAACTAGGAACAATCTGCTAAGTACTCTTTGTCTTCTTATTGTCATACAGCTTTGTCATTGACACTCCTCTCAGGTCCATCGAGGCTAATCTGCCAAAGCCTGTGCCGTCTACAAGTTCAATTGCCAGCTTCTGTGGGACGGAAAGGAATTGAAAGAACCTACCGCCAAACGGACTCACTGTGAAGAGAAGAATTGGATCCTCGGGCCCGCTCAGCCGGAACTCACTCCTTTCCTCGCCCATGCTAAAACCTCGGGACCGTGGGAGTTGATTTATCGCGATCATGGGAATGGTTAAGGAGAGGCTTGACTTGTTGAAATGCCCTGTGACTGGCAGAATAATCCGAAGGCGTCTCGGAGTGGACTGGACTGGACTGTACGTGTCACCCATATGCATGCTCTGGTTAACTATAAAATAACACATATGAGAGTCTAAGTGTTTCTTAGTTAACTAGACACTTTCTGAGCTCTTTAACGCGTCTCCTATTCATGGTCTCATATCCTCCGCGATTCGACCAGCTGTCCACGTGTCCCCTCTTCTCTCAACATCTTGCACCCTGGACAGGTGTAAACAGGCCTACCACTGATTAATCGATGAGGAGGCAAGGTTATTCAATACGCTACCAGGACCCAGGGTAGTTACTCTAGCTATTACATCAAAGTCAATATATACTTCTCAGACAATACCCAGCGAAATGAGGAGCCCACTAAACGACCATGTCCTAAGCATTGTAGGACGATGAGGAGCAGATTTGTGGATGCGGTGGCAGGGCAACACAACTGCCATTGCTGTCCTTGATCTTGAAGCGAGCAGTCTGTGCATAACTAGAGGACGTAGACATTGGTACCCTCAGTCATGGTTCTGTAATACAACACCGGTTAGCACGTCCTCTATCATAGCAAAGCTTTAATTCAACCCGTGGGAAAGGTCTTTATGCTCATACAGTTGCCAGTCCGGAGAGCTTTTGATGTTACAGGGAACCTTGAAGGTGGCCTATTTGGCCTCCATATCGACATTGTAGGGGACTAATTCGTATGCAGGAGGATAGGCCGCAAATTCCCAGAGATAAAGGCTGAAGTTCTTAGGGTCAGTGGAAACGGTGTCCCAGGTGACGTTCAGAGTGTCATCCTTAACGATGGAAATGTCGGCGATGTGAGCATTGTCCGCTGACGTTGGATAGCTAAAGCGGATGGCTTGAGCCGAAGAGGACAAGATCGCGATGGCAGTGACCAAAAATGGTGAGAATACGGAGCGCACCATCGCGTGATAAAAACAGAGGTAGGCGAGGTATCAATGAGATCTGTAGATCAGTTGAAGGGAATTCATGAATTTGTGGTCCATTTCGCAGCAGACATGTGAAGGCTGGTCGCCAGATTTATTATATACAACCTCAAGTAGAACGCTGAAATGCCAGGCTGTCACGGCTGAAGTGATGACGACAATCCTGGAACGCAGCCATTAAGTTCCCAACTCAGGTGTCGGAAGCATAATGTGGCGTTTGTCCAAGGGGGAGGTGGTTTTATGGTCAAAACGGTGCTGCTATTATGTGGTAGTTAACAACACGCCAAATGCCCCAGGGTGATGAAGAAGTGTGACGACTAGGCGGAGCCGCCTGGTCAAATCCCAAGTCTCTTTTTTGTGCCTGTGCCCTGCGGTGGCTTGATCCGGCTAGCGGGAAACTGGCTTTTTCTCCCCCTAGACAACCCCCTAGTCAGACTGATGCCAGTTTCAGCCCGAGACTTCACTTCAAGGACATCAAGCCGATCACGAAACCATGTGTCTGCTGCTAACCGGTTCCAAAGTCAATATCGATGTTTAGAGTCAGTCATGCTGGCGCCAAGGGCTATGGTGTTTTTGCAACGCGGCCCATTGCCCGTGGGACTCGCATCATCGCAGACAGGATTCTGCTCTCCATCGACAACAAAGACACAAGCGTCCTCGACGCGGCGTCGCGTCTCAGCTCTGAGGATCGCCACAGGCTACTGAGTCTCTCCATGAATGATGCCAAGCGCAAGTCACTAAGCTACCTCGCCGCCGCGACCTGGGGGTCCTTCCCTTCCCTTGCGTCCATCAGCCGAGGAAGGGATCTCCTCAACATCTTCTACAACAACAACTTCTCTATATCAGGCACAAGCGGCAAGCGAGCCGTCTTCCTGACCGTCGCGCGGCTCAACCATTCCTGTGTCCCAAACGCCCAGGGAAACCTCAACACTGCTCTCCCTGGCAGCCAATTTACGATCCACGCTCTGAGAGCAATCGCAGTCGGGGAGGAGATCACCATCTCGTATCTTCATGATGAGCTAGCCATACGCTCCGCACGGCAAAAAAGACTCAAAGATGGCTACGGATTCGACTGTGCATGTGAAATATGCAGTATCGAAGACTCAAGAGAAAGGCACGAACAGAGCCACCAGCGGCGCTTGAAGATCCAAGAAATGCTGGCCGACTTTTCTGGGCAGCAGCAGAAAGCTCCTGGGTGCACTTTTGAAGAGTTCAACTTGACGAAAGCCGTTATCGACGCATATGAGCAGGAAGGCCTGGCGGGCAGGGAGCTCGCTTCGCTTTACTTCGCAGCCGCTGGCCTGGCCAGGGCATTAGGACTGAAAGAAGAAGCTTCCGCGCTTGGCGAAAGGGGGCTGCGGGTTGAAGAAGACGCCGTTGGACTGGACAGCCCTTTCTACATCGCCAGTCTCATGGCCTCACAGCAGGGCCATTCCACAAGTAATATATTGTTCAGAGAACAGCCCAATACACGAAGCTCAGAGTTATCCTATGAGCCGTGGTTGTGAGTATGGAACGGATGAGATAGAGAAAGATTTCATTATAGACACCCTTTGATGGTCGGAGGACCCGCGAAATGCCACCCAGTGGTGAGCAACGCTCAATGTTGTCGAGGGTAAAACTCCATGGATAGGTTGATCCTGGTCGTGACCGGCTTGGAAAAGCTTCTTTTGGGGTATCATGTGCTCACACAAATACACATCTTTTTGATTCAAAGGGCCACTCCACACTTCCTCGCTCAAGATACGACCAAGTGTAGAGAGCTTGGCTGCGCCAACTAGATTGGTCACTCTCCATGGCTGATGCTGATCATGGTAAGGCCTAGGTCTTTAGTGGATTGATTCATGTGCCCGTTGGTGATCGAAGAGGCTGTTCTCATAGGCTTTGATAGTACCGCGATACATTAATTGTCCTGGCTTATTAGTTACCCATCACTGCCGCAAGGGTCTTCAAATAATTTCTCAATACTTCGCTGCCTTTTCTCCTGTTAAGCCTTTGGCAAACATTGAAGATTGCAAGAGATGGATAGGAAAGTCAACGAGAGGGCACGGCAAGCCGGGGGGCATACTCCAGATATGTCTACAAAAGGGAGGTATATTTCTGGAGCGGCCCACATCACAGACCCTTGGTGGCAGAAGAACACATGTGCAGGGTTAGGGCTCGTGGGATCTGAGCATTGCTTGCTGGACTTCAAGTCGCGTAATAGCGCCGGCAAATGTTGTACCGAAGAGCAACGGGCCTTGGGAAGCGCTCAGTCGCTATCCTACCTACTCAGCATCCAGTATCAAGGCTACCGGGACTACACAGGCATTGACAACTTCAGCAGCCAACCTGGAAACTCCATCCCTGCCTAAACACCCATATTCTCGACCCCAACAGGGAGACTGAGCGCCATGCCGACCGGCAACGACCGCTTCAATGCCGAGGCCGCAGCTTGGGATTCAAACCCGGACGTCCGCCTCGCGTCCGAGTGTGCGTCGCAAGCTTTGTTGGCCGCACACCCCCTTCTCCTGCCGGCTGAAGACAGGGCCAGTAGCAGCTCGGGGGGGCTCGAGGTCCTGGAGATTGGGTGCGGCACAGGGCTGCTCTCCGTGCTGATGGCGCCTTACGTGCGGAGCATCCTGGCCGTCGACGCCGCGGACGGGATGATCGAAGCCCTCAAGGCAAAGCTCGAGGGCCTCGACGGTGCTGATGGTGAGGCGGCGAGGGGGGTGATACAGCCCATGTGCATTCTCCTCGAAGACCCAGAGGACTCGCGCCTGCCTCCAGGACCCGGTGGGAAACGACAGAAGTTCGACCTTATCCTCAGCCACCTGACCCTCCACCACATCCCCGATCTCAAAGCCCTCCTTACCACCGTGCACGGCTGCCTCAAGCCTGGCGGGCAGGTCGCATTGACCGACTTTGAGGACTTTGGCCCCGAGGCGCGCAAGTTCCACCCGGAAGCCAAGATGTTGGGCGTAGAAAGGCACGGCATAAAGGCGGACTGGTTCGCAGGCTTGATGAAGGAGGTGGGCTTCGAGGATGTAGATGTGAGACCGGCTTGGACCATGGACAAGGAGGTCGAGAGATTCCCTGGCGAATGGGGGCAGGAGAAGCCCCAGGGAGGTAGCCTGGCCACGTTGAAATTCCCTTTTCTCTTGTGCCGCGGTACAAGAGGAGCATGATAGCGAGCCGTCAATGTCCCGGCCGTGGAGTTGTCGTGAGAATGTGGATAACCTGGACGCTGCTGGACCTGCAGGGGATATTCGCTCACAACAAAAGCGAGATGCATGGTACTCGACATAGTCTACGAAAAGACAAGATATAAATGATATCAAAGAAAGAAAAAAAAAAAGAAAGAAAGAAAGGCCGAATCGTGTTGCCAATTATCCCTTACCAAACTAATAACTAAGAAAACTCGACTCGTTGCCAACCTTCTGGGAGTAGGAATCTCGGTGGCCCCCGACAATGCTGTACATGCCACAAGAATTGTACTACCGCACATGTAAGCGAGAAACATAGTCTTCGCACACTGAACGAAACAGGCGGCATACCCGGCGGTGCTACAAGGATGGGTTGCACCTGCGAGATGGCCTATGGCAGTCCTTTGCAGGAGGACTAGTAACGGTACTTAACGTGGGAAGCATTGGGCAGTTGTGAGCAGTGGGGATTAGATGGCAACAAGAGAAACGCATTGAGCGTGCCGTGACCCTTGATATGACTGTACTAGCACCCCAGCTTACACTGATGATGCTCCAAAAAAAAAAAAAAAAACCCCAGCTGTGCAGTGGGCTAGGTGCCGGGGATGGCAGTCAGGCATCACATACGATAACCTATGAGTAAGAGAGAGATGTGACACAAAAGACGAAGCATAGACTGACCCATGTGAGCGTACGGCATCCACAGGCGCAGATGTGGGTGGGTCCGAGGAGTGTCAATTATTAACATTTGCCAGTAACTCCATGCGTATGAGTGCTTGTGTACGAGCAAAAGCATCAAACAAATCAATAAATACAGCCCCATTTCCTAGGATACGGCCATTGTGCAGCAGGACAAAGAAGGTTGATGGGCCGAGAAGCCACATCGACCGTCTTACACCATCAACTCCCGTACCCAGGTCGAGAGGCCATGCATGTACCTATCACACCAAATCAAATGCCTCACACATAAACCAATGGCTCAAGGGTATCCTCAGGACGGACAACCGCATCAGTCCTCTGCTTCGCCCACCTCCTTACCACCGCCAGCCTCAGCTGGCTCCGACGCGCCAGGTCTTTGTGTGGGCTGGTCGGAACAGCTGCTCTGCCGCCGGCTGGCCTCCTACGCCGCCTGTGCAGCAGGCTGTTTCCTCCCTCGTCGACCAAGCAGGGTGGCACCATCGAGGCTCAGCTCGAAGGCACCCTTCTGTCGGTTGCGATCCTTGACCTGCTGCCTTGCCGCCGCGGTCACCGCTGCCGAGTGTTGTCCGTAGCCCTTCTGGTCTGGCACCCGTCTCTCGCGCTCCCTGCCACGCTGCTGCTCACTGGCGCTTATCTGCGTGTTCCGCATGCTCTGTTCAAGGGCCTGGGTACCATGACCCGCATTGGGTGCCTCGGCCGCATCGACGTCGGGCATATCGTCGTCCTCGTCAGACTCATTCAGGCCAGCCAGACGGGACACGCCAGCAGCCTTGGAGCCGATTTGCTTCCGGCGGTTGTTCTCTTCTTCTTGTCGGTGCACGGCATATGTGACGTCGAAGACCTCGCGGAGGTTGACAGCGCCAGGCGAACGGAAGTCGTAGCGCTTATCGCCGTCCTTGAACTTGGTCGCATCGAAAGCGCGCAACACGCCGTCCGGCTGGGGTTTCTTCTGAATGCCCGGAGTCTCGCTCTGTTTGATCCACGGGTGTGCGAGGAACTCGGTGATGGTATATCGCTTCTCGGGATCGACTGTCAACAGGTGGGTGATGAGGTCCTTGGCGGACGACGAGATGTCATCCCACCAGGGCGAGAGGAACGTGTACTGGCCCTTTGCCACCTTCTCCGTGAGGACCTCTATGCTCTCGTCGTAAAAAGGCGGAAATCCGCACAGCAGCGTGTACAGCACACAGCCCAGGGCCCACATGTCCACTGACTTTGAGTATCTCTCGTCCTTGACAATCTCGGGAGCCGTGTAGCCGACGGTGCCACACGGCGTCATGGTCTGGTTGTCCCACACGATCTTGGACAGGCCAAAGTCGGCGATCTTGATCTGGCCAATGCCACCGGCACCGACGCCCTTGACGAACTCACCCTCGTCGACCTTGTCCTCATCGCCGGGCTGTTTGGGTTTTGGGTGCTTGGACGGGATGACGGGGATCGGGCTGAAGAGGATGTTTTCCGGCTTGATGTCACTGTTCACGGTAGGGGTTAGCCCCCGGCTCAGTCCCAAAGGAAGACCAGCTCGCGCTAGCGCTGCACGGCTGCGTCAGGTGCGGCGCAATGTGCGTTGATGTCGAAAACGGTGATATGACGTCAGGGGTCTCACGGATTGGAATTGACAGGGCACATCAATGACATCAACACCAACACAGCAGCGCCGATGCGGAGGGCAGATGGTGACGAGCCAGCGCGAAATGACACTGAGACAAGCCGGACCAGGGAAAGCAAAGGAAACGGAACGAGGGTGTTACTAACCGGTGCACGACGCCTCTGACCTCGTGTAGGTACTCCAGGGCCCTAGCGACTTGGACGATGACGTGCCTCGACAGGTCCTCGCTGAAGTACGTGAGCCTGACGATCTGGTGGAACAGCTCGCCGCCCGGTGCCAGCTCGAGGATGATGTAGTAGTACTGTTTCGATTCGGAAAAGTCGATAAGGTTGATGATGTTGGGGTGCTCGAGCTGGCGCATGATCTGAACCTCCTTCAAAATGTTCGCTCGCTGTGGCCGGTGTCAGCACGATCGTGGAACGGGAAATGCGGTTTGCTGGCGTCTTTCTCGTTTGGCGACGACGACTGTCGAAGGTCCGCAACACACTCGTGAAGGGGAAGAAGCCGTGCAAGCCAACGTGCTATTTTTATTTCGAGTCGGAAAAAGCGCGTGCACGAGAAAAGTCAATGGAAGAAAATAGTAAAAAAGCTTCTCGCACCTCTGCGGCTTTTGGAGCCTTTGGTTTGAAGTCCGGATGGAGGTGTTTGTTTCCCTAAGATCCCCCGCGTTGGCCAAAGGAACAAGATCAAAGGAATCACGGCATATCAACACGAGGAAAGGGGACAGAGGAAACGGACGGTCCTGCGGACCGCCCAACGCGAGGCGTCACCTTACCTGCATGCTGTTCATCTCGTACTTGCGGACGACCTTGATGGCCACCTCGCCGGCGTCCCCTTCGAGGTCCCGCGCGCGGTAGACGTTGCTGAATGCGCCGTCGCCCATCTTCTCCACCAGTTCCCATCGCTCCAGGCCCGAGTACCTGGGGAACTTGCTCCGGCTCGCGTTCTCCTCGGCGACAAGTTTGGCCACGTCATCGATGCGCTTGCCTTTACCCCCCGCGCCCTGATGCAGGGCCTGCTTTTCCTGCTCGTGGGCAGCGGCGACGCCATCGGCGCGGGCGACCCTGTTCACATGGTCGCCAGGGGCTGCCGAGTACGCGTCGGGGACGGGCTGGATGTTGCCAGGCGCAGCAGGGAGACCTGGATCTGTTTGAGGCATGGCCTTGTTGGGCACGGGCACAGGGTGCGATTGAGGCGGCGACTGGTCGTTTTTCCTTTGAGCCTCGTCGGTGTTTGATGTGCGAGCTTGCTTGCCTGCGGGAGCCGATCAGTTGGTGTCATTTGTGGGAGCAACCAGTTGTGATGTGGGAGGTGGAGGTGGAGGATGACGCGACCGAGGAGGAGGAACCATAGGCCATTGGCGACGGTCGCGGAGGGGGAAAAGAAGTAGCAGGTGGTTGTCGGTGGATCGACTGGATGACAGGGGCAGAGGTGAGGAATGAAGGGAAGGAGCGTTGTTAGCATACCATGGCGGATAAAGTTCTTGAGTTGCTGTATTGTAGACATCTTGGGCGATGATGTAACCTGTCCTAGGGCTGTAGATTGCAATAGATCGGATCAGTCCCAATCGGGGTCGCAAGCGAGTACGAACACACACGCGCGCACACCCACACAGAAACTCTCTCTCACTCTCCGTCTGTCTCTCTCAAATCTACATACACACGTATCGTCCCCCCCGCGCTGGCAATAGAAGGGCAAAGATTGTGCTTACCGAACAGGTCTGGCTCCAAGAATAACTGCAGGGCAGGGTGTGCAAAGCAAGACCGACAGCAAAAAGTCCCCCTGTCGAAGCCGGATTCGCGATGCTCTGCAACCGTGGGGGTTGCTTAGAAATCGGCGGATTTGAGCCTAGAAACTGTCTCCAACGCAGGCTCTCACGGAGGGTGGGTGCGCCTCAAAACCGGGCAGTGCCGAGAAATGGTCGGGGACGAGGACGCCTGAAGCCGGCCAGGTCAAGGTCAAGGTCAAGGTCAGGCGGCAGATGGGGGTAGTATTCTGGGCCTTCGGGAGGGTTGCTGGGTGTTGGGGGAAGGAAGGATCCCTGGATGGTAAGCACTCTTGAGAAAGGCCGAGTGGGAGGGAGTCGCAAGGGAGGCAGCAAGCTTGTTTATCGGCTACTGCTTCTGACGGCCGATCCGGGTCTCAGTGGTGACGTTGACTCTCTTGCAGGGCTTGGTAAGAACCTGGGTGGTGGTGATGGTGGACGGATGAGGGGTTGTCGCTTGAGGCGCAGAATCCACGGCCCAGTCGATCGGGAGTTGGCGCAGACGGTGCACGCTGCAGGAATCTCTGGATGAGACGACAACGGATGGCCCAGACGGAGGCTGAGGAGCAGCCTATGGGAGGGTGTGTGTGTGTGCGTTGCTGATTCTCTAGCTGGCTGGCTGGCTGTCTGTCTGTCTATTCGAAGCTTGGGGGGAGCGAAAAACTGGGCGAACTGCAGGATAAAGGGCAGAGTTGTCACAGCTTTGCAGGTGCAGAGGACCGAGAGGAGTGGTGATAAAGATTTCAGGCCCGAGGAGCAGGGAGGGTATCAGTCAGTGCAAGGGAAGAAGATGCAGAAGTCCAAGGCAAAGGCACTGCAAAGGAAGTCAAGGCAAGAGGCAGAGAGTAGAGAGAGAGAATGGGAGAGCAGCGAGAGCTGCAGGGTTGAGGTCCACGTTTTCGGCAGCACGAGGGTATGAGGTAAGAGGCCAGGACCGACGGACGGGCAAGGTACCTTAGGTAGGTAATCTACGTCAGGAGAAGTGGCAGGCCGAAACCAAGGTCTTGCAGATTGCAGTGTTGCAAGCGGGCGAGCTGCAAGGTAAGGTACCTGGTAGTTAAGCCGTCAAGGCTTGGGGTGGCAAGCCAGCTACCTATGACGAAGTGGTCTCTACAAGGTCTACAGGCCGACCAGGGCCGGCCGGGCAGGTTTCCTCAAGGTCTAGAGCCCCAGGGCCCAGCCCAGAGGTTCAGAGGCCCTCCAGAAATCCAGACAACATAGCTGATGTTTAGCACAGCCCATGATCTTTCTACCTTCGCCCTTTTTTTTGTCTTTCTATCCCTCTTCCATTGGCTGATTTGCAGGCGAGCATCGATACCACCCAGGTAGGTAGATAGGCGTATTGCATCACAGCTTTCGTCTCATCACGCAGGGTCCTGAGGCTGGACCGGGCTGGACGGGACCAGCCAGCGCCAGGCTCACCCACTGCCCTGGACGATATTATCAGCAGTAGCAGCAGCATCATCATCAGCAGCAGCAGCAGCAGCAGGAGGAGCGACGGACGAAGGAGAGAACCGCTCGCCGGTGCACGCATCCCACTGGCTCCCTTTTTGCTTGCTCGCATGCTTGCTTGTTGATCTGGGAACTCTTTCTTTCTCTCCCCATGACTCCCCTCACCCCACCCTTCTGCCTGTGCGTGCATGTGTGTATGTACGTGTATGCGTGCGTTACTTGGACTGTCTGCCCGATGAAGGCTGTTCGCTCTGTGACGAATCTGGGGCGTCACAGCAGCAATCCATCCCTCGAGCTGGTGCCGAGGGCACGTCAGGGCGGCGTCGGTCGATTGGCCGGTTTGCTGAAGGCTGAGGAACCGCAGGTCGCTTGTCGATCAGACTAGCCCGGATGGGGCGCGCCTGCTCAGGCTGCCAGGGCTGGTGCTAATGCGGTACGATGCCGCGCTGATGCACGGTGCTTGTGGCGCTGGCGCTGGCGCTGACGCTGACGATGCCGTGCCGGAAACACTGGAGCTATCTACCGGCCGTGTCGGAGCGTATGCACCGATGGGTGGACATGGTTGGCAGCAGGAAGGAAGACGAGGGATCGGGGACTGGTCGCAGGGTCGTTCGTCGGCGAGCGGTGCTGTGACAGGGTTGGCAGCGGTGGCTTGAGGATCGACGCGGAAATGGATGAGCACTCGTGGCCGTCGTGTTCTGTCAGTCTGTTCGGCACCTCCAGGGCGTCCTCGATGAGCATGTAATGTAGTGCATGCAGATAGATAGACACTCCACTGCACAGCAGTCTCGTGGGTGTATCTTGCGCATGGCAGACCCGACTCCATGGGCAGGTCCTGGCAAGCACAGGGCTGGAGATGGGCTCCCTCGGACGACGGAAAGAATGTCGAGGGCGAAACACTGGGCCGTTGCAAAAAGTGGACCTTGGACACTGCACACAGGCTGCAGGCTGGCTCACAGGCATGAGGTGTTGTCGCATCCTGAATACGTGTGTAGTGGCAGGCCCATAGCCCATGCTGCCTTGTCGCTGCCTTCGCGGGGCTCGCAGCGCGTGGTCTTCGCCGGTGTTTCTCTTGTTTGGGCCGCCGGGATCTTCCCAAAGAGTGGTTGGTGCCTGTGGTGCGGTTCCGGCTAGGTCAATGAGGCCTGGGGTTCTACGAGGTACCTAGGTAGTGACGCGGGCAGGCGGCAGGCGGGGTGGAGGGGGAAAGAGTGACAGGGGTGGGGCTGCGGTGGCAGGAGCCATCCAACAGAGAAGACGGAGTGGGGCCCGGTGTAATGACGTAGCGAGCAAAACACAAGCGTCATTCCGCACGGACCATAGCAGCCGATCCGGTTGAAATATGGAAGGGACAAAGAACGACTGAACAAATCAGCTTCCTGCCCGGCTGGTTTGGCTGGCCTGATTGATGCTTTGGACACACGTGTGGCATCCAAGCATTTGGGCATTGAGCGAGCACTACCTTGTCGTTTCATTTCATGGGATTCCGTCCAGTCGTGAACAGCTAGCTGGTGGCCACGCACTCGCCGCCCTCTCTGCTCAATGTGCGTGTCGGCCCCGCCAAATCGTGTATACAGTCTGCAGTACCTGTCTCATTGTGGTAAAGTTCGGTCATGTTCTCTGCCCTCACAACTGGTTTTCGTACACCCTCTTTGGGGCCATCTTTGTGATTCCGTCCCATCGCCCTGGCCTTGAGGATTGCCTGCCCGCCGCGCCCCGCCTTTGCTTTGGCTCCGCGAATTGGCAACCCTTGTACCTTGACCATGCCCCTTGGCCACAGGAATTTTTGTACGTCGTTGGGCCTGGACAGACCGCCTCAATGCTCACACGCAACTCCCGCCGTGCTGCCTAAGCAACAGTCGGACCACTCGGGCAGATTATAAACTTAGCCCCCTTCCGTTTGGACAAATGTCAAGGTGTAGTAGACCGTTGGAGATGAAGCCGTCGCTACTCACGTGGAGCTGGACAAGAACGGGCACAACAGCAACAGCATGGGGGGCTGCACACGGGGCCGGGACTCCAGATTTGAAGGCGACTACCCCGGCCGCGGGGCCCACCCCACCCCGCCTTGCAGCCCTCCACGCCCCTCGTGGCTGCCCAACCTCGCCGGCTTTGACGCCCGTGACGCCGTCCCGTCAGGTCCGTTCCAGAAAGTTGGATCCCGAAAGTTTCAGGGTGTCATTGTGCCAGCTTTGGCGTGGACCCCCTTTTCACCGAGTCCCTGATCTCGCCAAGTCCATGCTGCATGGTACGCCTCTTCAACCGGTCATCTACCCCAGCAGTACTTACAACAGTAGCTGCGATACCATGGTCGGGATTGCAATGCACTGGAATTACATGATGTTTGAGTTCCGCCTCAGGCACGCAGTTATGTCTTTGTCGTCTGCGCAGTCTACGCACTATAGTCTATGCAGATAAACAGAGTCTCTTGTCCTACGCACATGGCATGTCACATGATACGGATGCAGTGTTCCGGCTGCCTTCCCGTCTGGCCGGCGTGCCCATGGAGGAGCGACAACGAGAACAGGGCAAAGAAGATTGACAGCAGGAGTCTCATCCCAAGCCTGCATGACGTCATTGTCCCTGGCAGCACAAATTAGATTGAGACAAGTGCTGAAAACCGAGGTAGCTAGGCCGTGTCCGTATATGTGTGTTTGTTTCTATTTTGCAGACTGCAGTGCAAGTGCAAAGTATCTAGATATCTGTCGCATTTGGGCGGATACCAGGAGGCAGGTAATATCTGGGTAGGCTTCTTTCTAGTCCCTATGCACAGGGTGGCCGTTACAACACAAGTGACAAAACATAGTTTGCCGTGCAACTTAATAAAAAGTCCTAACATTGCACAATGGCCTATTCACTTAGGTAGGGGAGGGGGGCTTTTTTTCTTGTTTCTCTTTTGGTTGGGGGGAGGGGGCCAGGGGAACATGATGAGGGGAACACGAGACGTATCTCATCAAAGATCACCAACCATGGCAAGGCCAATTCATGCCGTGAGACTGTATGAGAAACAACTTTGGAGTGCTACCTGTCTCTTGTGGTCGTGCATCACAGCATCTGTACAACGGCGCATGCATGCGTACTGTGTATTGGCGTATGCGTGTATATGTGAACCCTCATACCTACCCGCGACAACGGCGTTCCCAACTCCTTGTCCCCCACCCCCCACGGTCCTTTTGTCGGTCTCTGTTCCGCTGTGGGGAAGAAGAGAAGGCACAACATCGCTTTCGTGCTGCACATACATCGTCGTAGAAATGGGATGGGGGTCTCTATGTCCATCTGTCTACGCATGCGTAGGTAGGTGTCTAAGACTATGGCACCCTCCACGATGCAATCTGGTAACTGGTGGAACGTTGTGGCCGACGACCGGCTGGGACTAGGGTTCCGCTATGCACCGCAGGCGATGTGACCGTCAACACCATTCCCCCGTCCCCGCACGTTGCGACGCGGAAGATGCCCAGATGTGGTTCGCCTCTAAACTGAGTCCAAGTCGCGTCTCGGCCTGATTGGCCGTGTCAAGGAGGTCGTGAGTGCTACAACCTAGGTACGGAGTACAGTATGACCTGACATGGCCGCCCGGACCTGGTTCCGCCGAACCATCAGTCGCGAAGATGGCTAATAAACCAAATCGACGACAAATCACCATCGACACTGGCCCTATCCGACCCGGCATCTCAACCTCCATTTCTCTCGTTCGAGGCCCTTGGTGGCTTAATTCTCAACTCGGCCGGTACCTAACTAGTATTTGTAGTGTCCGCACCCCGTCGCACCCTGTGCCAACCGCCTTGGACCTCACTGGCCTCAAATGCTGCCTCGTCCCCGCCGCAACGTATCTGCAATGTTTGACTGCTTCCCCCAGCAACAAACAGTCTAACCTCGTGTATACGCTCGGGGAAAGCATGGCTGTACCTGCCTCCTCGAGGTCTCTTGGGAGCCTCACCAGCCGAGGCTTAGGGGCTGTCCTTGTCGCCTGCTTACTGGCTTATGTCTCCAGCCTCTGCTATGTGCCAGGCCTCGTCTCTCTTGTCCCCGAGTTCCTTCTGCCCCTCTGCAAATTTCCCATCCCATTCGTATCAAACAAGTATTCCACGACCGAGGATGCCGCCTTTGTCTGTGAGCCAGCGGCATATCGCACGCAGATCGTGTCACTCGACCCACTCCTGATCTACATCCATTCTTTCCTACGTCCTACGGAGATCGAATCCCTCCTTGACACCGCTGACCCCCTCTTCAAGCCTTCCACCGTAACCAAGCATGGCCTCAAGGTGGACTCTGCTGAACGTACGTCGAGCACCGCAGGCCTGCCTCTTGGAGATCCTGCTGTACAGTGTGTTCTGGGTCGGGCGTCGCAATTCATGGGGCGATTGCTGCGAGAGGGTGTGGACGAGATGGGCCCTCCCCAGCTCGTACGCTATACCGCCGGTCAAAAGTTCAACATTCACCACGACTGGTATGACACGCCACAATGGGCATACGACGGGTCACACAGGAAGTTCAACAGGGTCGCCAGCTTCTTCGCCATCTTGCAAGACAACTGCACCGACGGGGAGACATATTTCCCCTACGTCGGACCATCAGAACAGGATCTAGGCACCGCAGGTCAACGCTCATCCCATGAGCCGGGAAGATGGAACCAGTCTGACCCAATCTGGAGAGACCATGAGAATGGAGGATTGGCTTTCAGGCCCATCAAGGGGAATGCGCTCTTCTGGCTGAATCTACACAGCGACGGGACGGGCCACGAGAAGACATTGCATGCCGGTCTTCCAGTCGGGAGCGGTCTCAAGACTGCTATGAACATTTGGCCTCGCCAGTTCTATGCAGTCGATTGATATGCACTATGCGTTTGGCGAACTGGGTTCGCAGGGTAATCACGTCTCTGGCATCCCTTAAGTTAGTTTCTCGTGCACCTTCTCAGCGATGAGGCTGCCCTCCATCGTCTGCACTCGGAACTCATGCGAATTTGTCTTACTTTGATCTACTGCTGCGATTACTGAGATCGTTCACTCAAGATATTGTATTTATTGAACCCATTGTGAGTAGTGATAGTCCATCATTTCATATCCCATGGCCTCGCATTAATTATTCACAATCTTGTCATGGAAGTACCACGACTCGTAGCGCAAATGCTCTGCTAGCGCAGACACGATGTCTGGGTACAGACACGAGAACTCTGAAGCTCGGCCCAATTCTAGTTGCGGAGGACCATGTGAAAGGAATCTGAATCTTTCCAGCCCCATAAATATTCTCCAAGATAAACACACCGTCAAGTATGCACGGTACATCGGGTATGATTCGGTCCCAGCGGACCCTGTGCATATCGGCACATATCTGTAAATTAAGAGAATGCGCAAAACAATACTGCTACGTATTGGTCGTTGATATTGTCTAGAGGGTGGGTGGTGTGGTCTTGTGGCCCATGGCAGCCACCCATCGTCAGATGTGAAATGAGTCCAGCACCTCTAGCTCGCCTGCTTGCCACGTCGTACGCGACCCGGGTTATCCGTGGGCCTAGTAAACAATGAGCATCTCTATCTTCCTTTGTATCACTCCGATTACACCTTTCATATTGTTGTCATGCATCCATATCAGGATACTCCGACGTTTGTCATGGAGGAAATCGAAAAGGTCGTCATCCGGATATCCCGGTCTCGTTCCATACATAATGCATATTCTTCACTGTGTTGGATGAATGGTATTGCTTCACCATAGACAAAACCTGCCTGCCGGCCCGCTTGACTGTATACCATGATCTATTATTCGTTTTGCCAGCACCTAATATATGACGAGCCGCGAGCGTGTCGTATAGGTGCGGTTCAGATGCGCAGTCTCATTTCTACCAGTCGGGTTCATAGTCGGTGTAAATCCGCGTGCGGGATACGCAGTGGTTGCTCGTCAGCCGGGCTTTTCAAATCGCTATTTACTTACCTCCGACGGCTGGTTAGCAGACAGTGTCGACATGCATCATAGTGAACACAATGCTTCACATGATAAAGCATCCGATTGCAGGGTTCGGAATAGTGGGGGTCGAACCGGCCGAAAGAATTACATCCACCGGGTTTGAAGTGGGCGATGGACAACATTCGGTAGCAGGGCTCGATCTCGAAGGATTTATATCTAAATCCGTGCCCCACTGGCATGTTGGGATTGCCGACTATTTGTAAGTGTCTTCCGTATGCGTTAAGCGTCTCCAGCGCAATCGTATTTCTCAAGCTGTGATTGCACCAGCTCTTGACCTCCAAGTAGTCCGCTCTCAGCCAGAAATGTCATTAACACTCCAACACAGCGTGTTACCATGCATGTACTGGGGCTGTGCAACGGCTCAATACGTGGTAACTCGGAAATACTCCTCAAGGCAGCACTGCTGGCGGCTACTAAGCACGAACCGTCCATAAGCACGTCCTGGATCCATGCGCCTTCAGTGGTGATTCCCAGAAACGCTAAGCCGCTCAGAGAAGAGCCTGACATCATCCCTAACCGCAGCCATGAGTATTCGAGCAACAGCGCTAGCAACACCAGTCCAGCTGGCCGGAGTGTTCTTGTTGACGATCGTGAGGCTGTCTTCGAGGCGATCATGGACGCTGATGCTCTGATAATTGCCACGCCTATTTATTCCCACCAGCCGGCCGGCTCCCTCAAGGCACTTCAGGACGCTATCATTGGCCCGTTTGCAGACACCTGCGGCCAGCATCGCACACACCAGAGACAGAAAGCCGGTGACCCTACCGTCAAAGGAGTCGTTGTTGACACCAGAGCCATCAAATCACGTGTGGCCGGGCTCATAGCAGTGGCAGGGTCGAGAGGCCAGTTCCCAGAGCAGTGGACCCTCGCGATGCCATCATTACACCAATTCACCTACCCGCTCCACTGCAAGGTGGTCGACATGTAAGCACCAGTCTTCTCCTTCTTAATAGTCCCCGTCTGTTATGTTTTTGGAAGGTTTCAGAATGCATCAATCTAGGCTCCGTAGCAGGTAACCAGGTAGTTAACACGCGCCAGGTTTGTGTTTCCGGGGTTCGCTCACGCTGGAGCCGTTCTCACAGATCGAGGGGCCGTGACACGCGCTTCCAAGATTGGGACAAATGTGGCGAGCCAAATTGGACAGCCGTTTGATGATGCAAAATACCTGGGTCCAGAGGAAGATGGCAGCTGCCCCTACTGCCACCTGCTGAAGTTCGAATTTCAGGGCGACGGCAATCGGATTAGGTGCATCACCTGTGGTGCAGCCGGGGAGTTGAAGACCAGGACAGATAGTAGATTCCGGCCGGTCTGGGACGAGGACTTTGATATCAGCTGCATCACGCTCAAGGGGAAGTGGCAGCATGTTGATGATATCGCAGAAGGACTTCATATGGAACGGCAAAAGTTGCCGTTGGTAGCCAATGAATTGGAGAGGTGGAAAGCCGTTGAGGTGCCTCTTGTAACTCTTCCCAGCCAAGCCTCTCGTTGAGATCATTTCGAAACGATGGAAGGCTCTTCACAGTTCTCGAGGAAGACTCGTGGATGGGAGACCAGCTTAGGTGCTGTGGATCTGTTGGTTTGACGCAGAGGCTGCTGTGAACCCAAGGTTAGACTTCTACTTGAGTCACTGCTTCTAGCAAATGCTCATGTTGAGCTGATAGCATAAATGCCGATTTTGAATTGTTATGAAAAAGTAGCATTGCTGATTGGAGGAGGCCAAAACCTTGCCTTGATTTTACATCAATGAGTCTTTTTGTGATGTCACTGGTAATGAATGTAGGAAAGAAAATGAGTTGTGAGATTGTTTGTGGTTGATACGACTGAGTTGACCGTATAATTCTAGCAGGATATAAACATGAAACCTCCCGACTTCCTAGAGACTCAATTTAGTGGCCACCGTATAGCTCTATCTAGGTCAATGTTATGTGTCTAGCTTTGGTGTTCAGTTCAAGCCGTGTTAGCATTTCAAATCAGCATTCTTCTCTCGGTATGTCTCGCAGTTGCGCTTGCGGCAGCTTAGATCTCCTCTTGGGCAACATTCCACGGCCTGCTGCCAGCGACCCGAGGTCTTTTGGAACACTTTTTCGACGCATTCCGGGCCGGCGTTAGAGGTCTGGATGGGGATCTTGAACTCCATGAAAGCCGAGTGCCCGCCCTTAGGCGTACCAATGCAAGACCAGTTCACAATCCAGTCGCTGCATTCTGCTCATTCATTTCAGTCAGACCTGGAGGGTGATGGGATGGAGATCGAAGATGCGAAACAATTGCTATAGAAGCGGCATGCATGGCGATCGGAGCTTGAACGTACCTTCGCGAAGGTGGCTGAGCATGAGATTCCCACAACCATCCCGGGACGTATCGTCATGTCGACCAAAGTCCTTGGAAAACACCATGTACATGATGCTGTCCTTACCCTTGTACGTACAGTGAGGGTGATCTGGGATATCGTGAGGCACCGACGAGCGTGTCTGAAGCCCAAATTCGGCAGAGCTGAGGACGGAAGAAGCTGCGGTGTCGTCCATGGCATTAATCCCGGCCGCAGATTCCAAAGGCGTACGCACGATGTGGGAGCTGGCAACCTGAATACTGCCGAGTGCCGTCAGGGCAAGTGTGGCCGTGTGTGGCTGCATGACAGGTGGTTGATCGGAAGGACGTATTTGAGACTGTTACTGTTGATGTTCAAAGGACGAGAAGATGACTCTTAACGCAAGCCAGGGAGTGAGATGCAGAGAAGAGGAGAATCTTATATTTCAACTCTTGGTCGTGAGTGGTAGTCTAGCTAAGTGTAGACTATCAATGACACCGGTCGACGACGGCGACTTGACGGTCTCCAACGGCGACAAGACCAAAGATGGCAGTGCACTTGGACACAAGCAACAGTACTTTTGACATCCAGTCTCCAAGCCACGTGCAAACCTAATGCGATGTGCTCGTCCTTTTTACCTTGGTAGTCATCAGCTTACGTGCAGTCAATTGGGCACAGACTGCACCGTGAATTGACTTGTCCCTACTCGCATGGCGTGCACCTTGATACGAGAACGATCTCTTAATGTCTCGTACTCTGTTTCCCAATAACATTCTTGCTGCTCAATGGTCCCCTGCGCTTGGGAATTCTCAAGCCCGACCTTCTCCATCAGAAACATGTGCACGTTTCAATGCATGTAAACAAACGCTTCGATCTGGGCCGATATGTACGCTGATTATCAAACACACTGGATCATACAAAATAAACTTGAACAGTGGTATACTACTTCGTCATGCATAATACCACCCTTCGTCTGGAAACGAACGAACCAAAACTTGAAGGAATGTCTAGAATAGCAGCCTCTTGGCATGATCTAGGTCACCCCGCAGAGACAAAACATTTATAAACTGTAAAGTAGAACTCTGACAAGATGATACAAATGTAAATACCTCCTTCACTATATCCGGCTTCTATTCTATGTCTCTGTGCTTATTAAAACCTATTTCCTCTCAACATTTTAGGTTGCAAAGCGGAAGTCCAGTCTAATCCTCCTGTCAGCTTTCAATTCATGAAGCGAGAAATTAAGATCACTTACCGCTTATTTCATTGGTCTGTCGTCGTCTTTCTATAGTCTTCTTGTTGTTCTGGAGTCATTGCGTCCCATTTACGAGCCTTTGAGTTGTTCCTCCACCGATAATAAAGTACGTCCCCGGGTATTGTATGAGCTGCTCGCAGGATGAGATTTGGTTGGAAAAAGGCGAGTCGGGATTCAACTTACACACATCCAAACACAGATGACCAACAGACCCGTGTTGGCTTTGAAGTAACGCGGCGAGTCGGAAGGTTGGTAGACTGAGACATCAGCATATATAATCCAGGGGTGCAATGGCTCACTCACTGTTCGCCCCGATCATCCCACTGACCTGAACCCACATGTTATAAGTCCTATGGATCCGTTGGTACAGGAACAAATTTCAAGACATCGGTGACATACGAAGCGGAGACCGTTCTGTTTTGGACAGAACCCGCGTTTCTGCTTGTCCAAGCGACTTGGATGGGATGAGTGCTAGATAAAGTTAGATCGTCTTTGTCTCCCAGTTCAGCAAATTCAGGCAATAACTCACTAAGGGAATAATAATAGCACGGTTGCGATTGCAAAGTAAACCCAAGGGCCAATCGGGTCCGGGAGAGCGATTAGGGCGGCAAAACAGGGCAACAACCATGCATCTTCTGCCATTGAGACGAAGCTCCTGTTGTTTACCGCCTCGCTCAATGCTGTAATGAGCAGCATCATAATGCAGGAGCCAACGATGTTAGGAATGGAGAGTAGATTGGTCTCGATAATATTGAATCCGAGGCCTCGGAATGAAATCGTCAAGTATTGGTTGACTGGGTATTTTGGCAAGCCGAAGAACAGGCCCAGGGCGTACAAAGGCCACGTGTCGTAGTCTTTGGAACATTGCCAGATCTGTCTGACGGAGAGTCCTTGTCGGTTGTACATTCCGCCTTTCTGCGGGTCGTCTCGGATGACTATCGCAAGAAAAGAGTCAGAAAGGCGATTCCAAGTTTGTGTATGACAACAGCTCACCCGAATTGACGATAATCTTCTCCTCTTTCTCGTTGAAGTATCCCTTGGGATTCCACCAACTCTTTGTCCTAGCCGCAGACTGAGGCATGAGGAAGAACGAACCAACACAACCAAGACTGTAGTACAGTTAGTAACTTCGGATTCAGTAGAAGTGCGACATATCCTTACAAGTGAAGGCGCCCCTGCGAATACCATCAGTCATGCGAAACTTTGATAGCTTCATCTTGGACCAAGACAAGCCAACGGGATCCAGCCTGTAATCGTAATAACTCACTCGATAAAGAACAACCACGGCCAGCCTTCGGACCCAAGTATTCCACGCATGGAAAGTAAACCAACAGCAGCGAAACCAACGCCGATGTCCACTAGAGAATATGTCAAAAATAGTCAACCCTCCTTGCTTTGATCTCAATTACGTACCTAGCTGTGAAGACTTCCAGAACCAGGCTAATCTGATTGGAAGCTAGGACGAGTAAGTAAAAAGATAGGCCACAACACGGGATGTGGCTTACGCTTGTGCCAGTGTACCAGTAACTGAAATACAGGATTGTATCACTATCCACGAGTTAATTAATGTTTGTACGTCAGGATAATTGTGGAGTCTTACTGGATAAAGCCGCCTTGGAACGTTGCACTGGCTTCCTTAGTAAATGACCAACCTATAAGGGGGCGGTGGTTGACTCACATCAGTTACCTTGTAGCGAGGAAGGAGGCCCGGCCACTAAGGAGGAATTGAGAACCAGATATGATGCTAAAAATGCATATCTGGATTAGAATCCACAAGTCCGGACCGATACTGTGTAGGTCAGCCCTGCTTTCTAAAACCTGGACCGACGGACACTGACCATTTAGAGATGAGCTGAGATGGCAGCTCGGCAACCAGAAGTCCGACCCGGGAGATGGTTTGGCCAATATTCTGATTGTTGATGGTCAGTCATCCGCGCTGGAGGAGATATTCTTGAGGGATCAACCCACATAGTCAGCCTTACTGAGGTCCAAGTCTTCGAGCATGTTGTCCGAGACAGCATTGGAGATGTTGTTTCGATCAATATTCAAAGCAGCAAACATGATGCAAACCCAAACCTGGCAACGTTTAGCCAACTCCAGTCCGCGTTGTTCCACCCGGGCATAGATGCTCATCATGATCTTCCAATCCATCTTGCGCCGAACCGACCTCTCTTCCCTCCACGTCCAACGGAACTTGGGGTCGAAAGCTGACCAGTCCTCCCATTGCGGGTGGATGTATAGTTCTTTATACTCCTCGACGTTGTCAGAATCCCAGATGCTAAGTTGAGTAGCAATCTAAGGTGAACTCAAAGTTAGCCACCAGAAAGATTGGGTTTTGGGTGTCAAGTGCCCACTGCATCTAGATCACGGGCATCTGACTTTGGCCCTTTTCGAATTCTAAGGAAACGAAAATGGCATCACCAAGCGCTCCTTCCATGCGCTGGCTCTCTCGACTGGCTGAGGCCGGCTCCGTTGCCGAGACTGAGTCGTGAGGGCCCTTCACGTCGCGTGTTGTCTTGCTCTTCACACTGTCATGGTCTGAAGCGGTGTTGTCCCCCAAGGGCGGAGGGACGATAGCCGGCTGTTGAGTCGACATCAGGTGTCCAATACCACTCTAGTGTCCTCTCAAAAACGAGGACAAGCAAAATGCTCTTAACCGTAATGCCAAGTGTCGCACGCCAGCTCGCGCCATTATTTCACGATCGCTCGGTTAAACGCTTGGCTGCTACCTTTAACGATTGATACACTTACTATACTCCCCTATCGTCCTTTTCCTTCTTTTACATGCAAATCGCTCCATTTATCTTCAGGGAGAGAGTGTGTTGATTATGGCATGCTCTTCAAGGTTTAAACCAGACGTAAAATGACTGGTCGTGGCTGCAGTGAAATACCTAGGTAGGCAAATCAGTAGCACGCAGCAGGACTCAATAGAAGACCTTTGGATATATTCTATTTATTAGACTACAATCATGGGATATAACCAGCGAGGCATTACTCAGATGCCATGGCAGAGGTGTTAATGCTGCGCGTACCCAGTGGCATTGCTTCAGTCCGCCTCGTCATCGAACACCTTTCTCCCTGCGAACCAAGTCTGCGTGACCCGTGCCTTGAGCATCTGCGTCTTGTCCCACTGCATATCAAGTACGGCCAGATCCGCCTTCATCCCCTTCTCGAGCTTCCCAGTCACATCATCCATGAAGCAACTCCGCGCTGAGCCCTGCGTCCCGGCAACGACACTCTCGCATAGACCCAATGCGAATTGTCCATTGACGACTGTCTCCAGATCTGGCTCCCTGGCCGACCGCCGATTCGTAGCAACATAGCAATTAGCCGCCAGACTGTGCGGCGCGGTGGGCGCGTCACTTCCCAAGGCCAGGAGCGCGCCCCCGTCGGCAAATTCTCGGTACGCAAAGGCTCTTCCGCACCTGTGCTCACCGATGAGCTTAGACCAGGCCCTCAAGATGGCGGGATCGGAGTGTACTGGCTGCACACTTGCGGTGATTCCCAACTTTCCCAACCTGGCCGCATCTTCTGGTGTGGTCAACTCCAGGTGCTCGATGCGCGGCCGGCGCTCAGGAGAGGCACAGGCTTCGATTGTGTCGATGGCGTTGCGGGCTGTCAGGTCGCCAATGGCATGAAGTGCAACCTGCAGACCTGCCTCATCCGCCCTACGTACAACTGGGAGGAGCATTGGCTTGGTCCAGACCGGATCCTCCATGCTACCGGTATGTGCGTACGGCTCGCTGAGCGCGGCAGTGCAGGCGTCCACGATGCCATCGCAGACGAGCTTGATCCCGACCACCTTCAGGTCCGGGGATGTGGTGGCGTTGTACTTGGACGCCATCTCGGCGACGTAGTCGACCTGTCTCAGGCAATCCTCCTCGTCCGCCGGGCGGATCAACCAGTAGGCCGCGATGCGCATTGGGAGATCTGGACGCCGGGCCTTGAGCGCCAGCAGCGAGTCCCAGCTGCTCTGGTCCATGGCCATGTCGATGAGCCCAACGTACCCAGCTGCGTTGTAAACCTCGATTGCCGCCTCCATGGCCGCGGCGCGATCTTCCACGCTCGAGATACGCGAGATGAATGGCCAGATGATGGTGAACACCACGGCCTCCTCAAAGAACCCCGTAGGCTTCCCCTCCCCGTCGCGATGGATTGTGCCTCCCGGGGGGTTTGGCATGGTGCCGATGCCCAACCCACGGTCCAGCTCGTCAATGGCGGCCTGGTTGCACCAGCACCCATGCAAGTCCTTGGTGTCGACGAAGATAGGCCTGGGATCAAGGTCATCTAGCATGCTGTGATCGACGCCGCCGGGCGTCTGCATGTGCATCCATGACTTGCACATTATCCGCGGGACGTCGGGGTGGGACTTGGCATACGCCCTGATCGTCTCCCGGATGTCGTCCAGATTCTTGCAAGGACCCAGGTCCACCTTCTTCAAGGACATGCCCAGGAGCAGAAGGTGTATGTGGCCGTCGAAGAAGCCCGGAAGCACAGTCTTGCCCTGGAGGTCATGGACCTTGGCGCCGTTCGCGCGGGCCGAGGTGATGACCTCTTCCTCATCGCCACTGTTCGAGCTGGCGATGTGACGGATTGTCCCGTCGGCGCCGATAAGAAGGCTCGTTGCGAAAGCGGCCTGTTGGTCTTTCCCCGTTGATGCGCTGGTCGAGGAGGCTTGGAAGATTTTGGCGTTCGTGAGGAGGGTTTCAACCCCCGGTTCGATTATCATCCTTGCTGCAGGTCGATCCCCACGTTCTCCCTGCTTTAATACGACCCTCCGATTGTGGACGCTGGCACTGGGGCTGATGCTGCTGTTGGCCAGGAAGTGATCCAGAGGCGTGGGCAGTGTCGGCAGAGAAATCAAACAGACTTCCTAAACACTCTATATGCTAAGTTGTTAATCCCGTGTCGTGTTCCCACTCCGCGGTTCGGGAAGGTGACGTCCTTCTATGCGATAGCGGAGCACCGAGCCGCTGGAAGACCTGGAGAGAGAGTGGAGACTGGTCGTTATCTGCGCTAGGTGCGTGGTGGGTGCCTCCGGATCGGTGTCTCGGTTGTCGGCGAAGTGGATTCGTAGGGGGAGGGCGGTGCCCAGCGTTGAGACGAACCAAGCAAGCTTCACGTAAATAGAGGTGCACATGGCAACTAACCCAGAGAAGGATCGGCAACATCCACTGCCGTCTGAATTTTGGTAGATGCAACCTGAGCCTAGGCCAGATGAAAGGACCGGTGTTCAGCCTCTGGATCATGTCGCAGTCGCAGTGGTCGCAAACTCGACAAGCTTCGCGGGATCGCCTGATCTCCACTTCTGCCACCCAGGGGAGAAGTGACTACTGCACCAGCCATTTGACTGCATTGAGCATGGCCCCGCGGAAGCTGGTCAGGTACGCGGAAATGTGTTAGGAGGATCCTTGTCACATCCAAATCAAGCTTGGATGGCACTGGTTTGACGTCTGGGCAACTTGAGACAACAGAGCCTCATCAGGTTGCTCCTGTTTCATGATCCTCCGGGGACCTACCGAGAACTGCAGACTGTCTATGATCTTCGGCCAGGTCTTGTTATAAGAACGATGTGTCGGTCATCTCGAGGTAAGCATGCATTGAGTACCTTAATCCTCATCCAAGTCTGCTGGTCATTCATTTTCTGCCACTTCTCCCCGTGCCAATTGCCCGTCGTTCGTCTTCCACGACTTTCACATTCATTTCGACACCGTCATCTTCCGCGACAATGTTCTCCAAGACATTTCTTCACGTCATCCTCCTCGCGCTGGTCCCCGTTGCCCTCTCGAGCCCAGTCCAGCTTGACGGGCGGGATACAGCCGCTACGAATGTCCAGTGCACTGATAAAGCCGCGTGAATATAACCCTTCATTCCCTACTTCAGACTGTATGCACTACCATGAGGTTGTAACTGACGATGCCCAAGTAATATCGACGAGCATAACAAGAACGTAGCTCTGCTTCAGATCTGCGGTGGCATTGCCGGGTCAATCCAAAAGTGTGGCGGCAGCCCAACCAGTACCACAGGCCAGTCTGGCGACGCCAAGTTCACCCTCAACCCGACCGACAGTGGTGCCACAATCAACATCTCCAAGGGCAGGTGGGAGCAATGTATAAAGTCAGCCGAGGCAACATGCACAAATGGGTCGGCCTACACAGCTACTTGTCCCGGCGGTGCATCAACAGGAGATATCAACTTCGAGTTGACAAAACAGTAACGGGGTTTTATTTCTCATGTCGGCAATTGAAATGGTATTTCTTGAGACTCATTTGTGGAAATCAAAGCTACGATGACCCGGGTAGGCCCTCAACTTATTTAACAGAATCAAATAATGCTCTTGTCTATATTGCTGTGGTCCCAATCCGGCCACATCTATTCTGCCGTACGAGCTCTGATAATTACAATGGAATTCCGTATACCGGCTAAATTGAACGGGATGCCCCTTCGTTAAAACGCGAAGTAAAAACAAGTGCCAACTCTTGTTTTCTTTCTTTATAATTACAATGGAAGTATGCCTGCGCCCGCCCCGCTTCCCATGGGGATGGCACGTTGCTTCCTGTGTCGCGTTACTCGACCAACGGCTCTTCTACATAAGCAATCCACACTTGATCATCGTCGACGTACGAACGAGTATATAACATGCCCGTCTCGTTTAAGCGCATAGCCGTCATTCGTAGGCTCTCCTCATCGATCCCACCCGGTACTACACAAGCCTTTTCGGTGCCCTCATAGCAGGCCCTTGCATTCAGTATCGTCGCGTTCCCCCAGTCTGGGAAGACGTGCCGTGTGCTGTTCAGATATGTGCCGGCCTCCATGATCCTACACCCGAGAACACCCCAGAATTGTATCAGCAGTTGTTCACTTGTGATCACTGTACAAAGAAAGGTGCGAGATATCTCACCACTCTGCTGATGTGCCTGGCGAGGGCCACGTCGGCCCACGCCAAGTCGTAGGGGCCTCCTGGCCGAAAGAGAAGGTTTGGCTTGTGTTGAGATTGGTAAAGGTCGTGTTTCCGTAATATCCCGCCTGCGAGGTCCTGATAACTATATGCACATGATCGCCTTCTGAGATCGCCAACTCTGATGGCGTCAAGCTGATCGGGTCGTTTGGTACCCTGCCACAAGTGTCAAAAGACGCATGTCATAACGCGCGTGCTCGTTTGCCGCTTGCAACCAGGTTGTGTGATGTCTCACCATTCATAAAATCCGGTGTAGTCCGACGTCCCATTCTCCCAGATCGACATGAAGACGCCGGCCTGCCACAGGCCGCGAACGGTACTGGTGCCTGTTCCCTGACCTTCATCATCCGACATGACAAAGCCGTCCAGTCCGATCCAGTAAGCAGCCGTGTATCGATCAACACGCTGGCTGGGATGGCTCGGAATAGCAAGCCGTGGCATCACGAGAGTCCCTTCGACTGTATCGAACCCAGTCAATGTGGTGGAATTCGAAGACGAGATGTTGGTTGGAGCAGACGTGGTCTCGGAAACGGCAAGGCGAATTGGCCCCGCCCAAGTCTCGTCATAGAATATATCCACTGCCATACCAGCCGGCAGCCAGGCGCAGAGACTGGCTGCAAGAATCCACCACGCCACGAATGCATTCATTATGTTTTCGCCAAAGTGGTCTGCACAAGCAATATGAGAAGGTGCAAGAAGGAAGAAAATTGAAGCGCGCTGGATGACCGGGGAGGCTCATTACGTATTTACATGTACAGCGGTCCCTCTGAATACGAGATAAGCCCCTGTTCGATACAACCTTGCCCACAGGCTTATCTAAGCTACTTGGCATACACGTTCTACCCACTCCAAAGAAAATGTCCGAGTTCGCTCACCAAGACCTTACGAGACCAGAAAAGTGTACAAATAATCAAATTTCATTTCCATTTCACTTTACAGATTATCTAGATCTTTCCCAGTTCTTCATATCCTCTTGAAGTTGTACGCGTGTAGCGTTCCTGTACATATGTCCACCAAATCATCGTACCACATACAGACGAAACAAAGACGGCAAGAAGACCGAACACTATCAGGGAATTCAGTGTAGTGCCGAAGCTGTCCCAGCGAGGTACCTCCAGGAAGGCCGATGCATCCAGCACCTCGCCCTCGATATCCAAGGCCACAACACGGACCATGGAGTTGGGCGCAGTCGGCGGGAGAGTGATCACCGTCTCGAATCCGTCCTTGAATACCTGCGCGATGACCCGCACAGTCTGTGAGTTCTCGTTCTTGATTTCCACCTGCCACTTCGAAACTTCGGTCGCGCCATTCCAACTGACGTACGCCCGGCCGCTGTCGAGAGCAACACTCGGCGGATATCGTGGTCTACCGGTCCACGCGCCACGGAACACGCGGTACGAGCTCACCGGGGAGAACTCGAAGAAGGCCTCGGCGCCGAAATTGGCGTCGCAAAGCAGCTCCCCGCCGGCCGCAAATTCTGTGAACGCCCCGGAGCTTCCCCAGCCCACCATGTAGTTGCCGTTCTCGAGGTGTTGGATATTGCCCTGAGATTCTGCCCTGATGTGGTGGGGATGGGTGTACGCCTTTTGTAACTTGACACTGCGATTTGGGATATCAACCTCAACAATACGTCCACTACTTTCCCCTGGGGGGTCACCGATTCGATGATAGTGGTTGTCGAAGAATGAGATACTCTTCCCCTCTTCGACCCACCTCGCGAAGTGCTGCCACGAGAAGTCTAGTCCCGCGCCATCCGCGAGGTCCGTAAAATCGTTAACTTCTCCCCCACCCAAAGTCCAAAGAACATCGCCACTTGTTCCGTTGATATAGCTGATTCCCCAGATGTTGCGTGCCGAGATGAGAAAGTTGCCTTGCGAGTCCTTTTCCACGCTGTTGATATGGAAGTAATCGAACGCGGAGTCTTGCTCATCCCCACAGCCAGCAAATCTGGCCTGGGGGTCAGTGCGGCAGTTGTCCTGGGGCTCCATTGTTGTGTTCAGAGCGAAGTGATCGATCGATGACCATTGGAAGAGAAGCTCTCCAGTCTCGAGGTCGAGTTCCTGAAAATAAGAGTTCTCGAGCCACCCGTGTTCCGGACCCCCGACGCTGCGTAGATCGTAGGGGATAGGGACAGTCGTGATGACCACGGCCGTGTCATCGCTGGTGATCTGGAACTCGTGCATGTCTGCATGTGGGAACTCGTGCGGTCTTACTCGGTACCTGATAGTATATGATTGATCCATCATGTACCAGTGACCTTGCGACTTGTTCCCGTTTGGCCCGTCCATCTGGAAGGTGAGGAATCTCTCCCCACGGTACACCTGCGGCCTCACGTCGTTCTGATCGATCTCAGAGCCGGTCTGCCGCCACACCAGCTCGCCCGTGCTGTCCAGTATAACGGCACCCGGCTCGTCAACCTCGTGACCTCTCCATCCGAAAAAGATGTTGTCCTGGCTGCACCGCGCGTCCCACCGAGGGAATTCGAGCGAGGGCGTTCGGGCCTTGAAAGACACAAGCTTCTTTGACGGTGCAAGGCCATGCACCCCGAGTCCATACCATGAAAGGTCACCGTGGAAGTGAATGCGACAGAGGACATTTGTCCACAGGGCCGAGACGCCAAGCCCGAGGATGACGACCGTAGCGAGGAGGAGAGCGACTCGCGCAGCAGTTGAGCTGTACAGCCGGCGAAGCTTGTCTCGAAGGGCGGGTCGCACCTTTAGCGAGTCCATCCAAGCCTCAGCCCGCATGGTCATTGATGTCTGAGGCTGGGCCATCCGAGTCACTGCTGCCGGACGAGAATTTGGAGGCACATGAAGTTTGCAACTTTGCAGTCACTGAGCCAAAAGGAATAGGAGATTAGAGACAGGTCGTTGACCGAGTTCCTAATAATTGTACATCCACCCGTCCATGCACAGGACCCGCAAGTTGACCCATCGCGCCTTATGCCAATGTGGGTTATCGGGGTAGGCAAGAAATCAGCAGGACAGCTTAGCTTAGCAGACTCGTACTCACTGCTTACGCGGCTTTGTTAGTGTACTGTCGGTGTCGCCAAGTCGGTCCCCTGTGTCTCCACACCAACACCAAAAAGGGTGTGGCATACCCACGGCTTGAAAAGGGGTTCCTCGATCTGGGCTGCTCAATAGTAGTGTGTGGCTTGCTTGCCTTCTTCGTAAGGTAACAAGGTTTTCATGCTGAAGTAGAAAAGTCGTTGTCCTTCCCCATTGCCAGGATGTGCGCGTGAGCTTGAAGCATTGAGGTCGAGGTTTATCTAGGTGACATGCAAGCGCTGCGTAACCAGCTCATGCTCTGAATGTTTCGGCTGGGTCTTCCGGCGAGCCCCACATCAGAGCTCCCACCTTGCCCGAGTCGACGTCGATGCATTTCCCGTGAACGCTTCCACTCCACGTCTCACTTGCAAGAAACAGGATGCTTCTTGCAACAGCCTCTGTTGGCACAGGCCTCGCCAAAGCTGTCGTAGCCTGGCATTCAGCCCACCATTCCTTGGTGCCCGGCCCTTTTGTCTCTCCCCGGAAGCGCTCGGTATCGACAGGGCCAGGCGCAACGGCGTTAACCCTGGCACGTTCGTATATCCGCGGGGCATCGGCTCGGAGCGACTGCAGGAGACCATACTGCACGGCAGACTTGGCTGCTGCGTATGCGGCGCAGGTGCGAACGCCAAAGTGGCCTGCCTCGCTTCCCACCAGAACCAACCCAGGATTCCTGAGCTCTGCCCCTGGCTTCTGCGCCAGGTGATCGCGGATCCCCCGGAGCCACATTTGGGAGGTCAACATCGTGCCGCCGACGTTGATGTTGAGCACACGCGACCAGGCATCGGCGCTGGCGTCGATGATGGAGTCCGTCTGCGGGAGGACGGACAGGTCAAGTGATGCCAGGGCCACGCAGACCTCGACAGTCCCAAACACGGCCGTCGCCCTGCCCCAGGCCATGGCCAAGGATGAAGCATCGGCGATGTCTGCGTGGAGCTGAAGAAGCTGGCGGCCATCTTTCATGGAACTCAGAGACGACGGCGCAGCAGACTGATCAGCGGCATAGCTGATGTCGACACTGGACACGTTGGCACCGGCAGAGACAAAGGCGTCAACGACTGCTGAGCCAATAAGACCCGCGCCTCCTGTGACGAGCACATGCGTGTCCTCCAGCCTGAGCCCAAGATCGAATGATGATGTTGTGGCCATGATGATTATCCTGATGCGCACGAGGTCTCTGAGGCAGATAAGCAGGATAAGATAAAGTGAGGGGACACCCCCAGCCAACGTCAGCCCCCGGGCCGACAAGTATTGGCGCAGGTTGGAAAAGCCGAGAAGATGCTCACAAAATTCAATGTCAAGAGCATGAAATGAAAAAGACTGAACAGGACGATAGGACGGCTTAGCGAAGTTGCCTCTCTAACTAAAGGTCACGTTGCTCGGTCCGCTTCGGCCCAGAGTCTCATCAGGTCTGACCCCACAATGTCTTCTACTTGGGGTCTGGTGTGCGAGCTTGCTGCAGTGGCGTCCAGTCACGAGCTTGCAGAACAGCGAGCCCGTCAACCCCAAATGCTCCCCGCAACTGGATTCAGGCAAAGGTTGGGGTAGAGGCACATTAACGAGAGTCACGACAACACACCCAATCTTCCCTAGCCTGCTGGTACCAGAGGATGAATGACGCCGGAAAAATTCAAGCTTGCTTCAAGGGCCCGTCTTGGGTAGCATCGGTGGTCAAAAGGCCGAGGCGACACCTCGCAGCGGCTCGCGTTGACACCTCAGTGTCTTGAAATAGATATTATCCCCTGGGTACCAGTAGATGAATGACAGGATGACAGATCTAAACAGAAGCTGTTGTCACGACCTTGAAGTTCGCGTTTCAAGTCACGGCAGTCGACTAGTATCCCGACGATGGCGAGATTCGCAAGCTTCCTCGCATGCCTGTTCTTGACGGCGCAACATGTAGCAGCTGTGACTTTTGCCGTCCCTACCAAGGTTGGCACGGGAGGTTATGCATACGCGCCACTGGATCCAGCTCCTGTGGGCATCTCGTGAGTCTTGATGTGTCTTCTAAACAAGTATGCGCCTGTCCTTGGCTAATGACTCAAAACTCAGATTCGAGTTCTTTGCATTCCCTTCGTACTTTACGAACGTGACGGCCACAAACCAGTGCCTCTCGAACTGGAAGACCTTGACGGGTGTATGGCCACCAATTCGCATTGGGGGGACCACTCAAGATCGAGCTCAGTATGACCCCGCGACGTCTGCTTACGTGGTGTACACGGTTGCCAGCCCAGCGGACGCGCCCGCGAGCCTGACGTTCGGTTCGAGCTTCATGACCTTGGCAAATACCTACGGCGGATCGGTAGTCGTGGGTCTGAATCGTGGGAAAAACAACATCTCAAACACTATTGCTGCGGCAAAGGTAGCCGTTTCGGGCATGAGCAATTTGCTTGCCATCGAGCTGGGCAATGAGCCAGAGTGTCAGTTCCGAGTCGCCTTGACTGTCATTATGTGAAGAGCCGGTAACTGACTTGCCAGGAACTCGCGCAGACTATGCTGGTGCTGGCCAACCGATCGCAGCAGGAGGCTGGGATCCCGCCACAGACGCTGCGTCTCAGAACAACTGGGACGTCTTGGTGGGAAGCGCCATCGGAAAGACAAACATCATCCAGGCGGGCAACTCAAACTCGCTACCGCCAACCTGGGGCGCCGCAGAGCTCATTGCAACAGAGAATGCGACGGTCAAGCAATTCGTCAAGACCTACGCTCACCACAACTACCCAGGAGGGTCCGTGACTAGGTAAGCCCAATTCTTGTCCTTTAACGGATCCTGACTGTCATGTTTTGAAATGTTCTAGAATGTACCACTTCAGGATCCGTAGCAGGTGATTAACAGGTACTAGTCTTATGAGTCATAGTAATATTGCGACCAACCTCCACCAGTTTGATGCAGACGTTGCTGCGGCTCTGGGCCAGGGCAAGCCCTATATATTTGGCGAGACAAACTCAGGTACGCGTTCAATCTGCTTCGCCTGATGGTTCATTAGTCCGAACTCGTCACTGATTCTCCGAATAGTATCTGGTGGAGGAGCCGCCACCGTGTCGCCGACCTTTGGCGCAGCGCTTTGGACCATGGATTACGCCCTGAGAGCGACGTACAGCAACATGTCGCGCACTTACTTCCACCACGGCACGGTAGGCAACTGCCAGTACTGCTTCTGGGGCCGCTACTCCATGGGCGCGCCATACTACGGCGCGACAGCGGCTGTGGCGCTGCTCGCCGGGGCCTCGCACCTGACTGCCCTCGACACAGGCTCCACCAACTATGCCGGCTACGCGACTTTCGACTCCACGGGGGCTCCCCTCAGGGTACTGTTGTACAACTCAGACTACTTCAACGGGACCGGCACGCGCATCACCCAGTCCTTCGTGCTGACGGGGCTCAACACCGCTGCCTCCGTCAGGGCTAAGAGGCTGACAGCGGCTAGTGCTCTGTCTAGGCAGGACCAGGGCGGAAACCCGACGTTTGGGGGACAGACGTATGCAAATGGGACCTGTGTTGTGGGCGGAGCGGAGACATATGAGACGGTAGCCGTGTCTGGGGGCCAGGCGACATTCACCGTCAAGGCGAGTGAGGCCCTGGTGGTGTATCTTAAGTGAAGAGGACGTTCATATCCCACTGATTCCGGACCGAAGGCTATATACCTGTAAATCAACACGGGAAAAAGACATATTGACGTCTAGATAAAGTATATAATGAATATGTATGCCTTGAGGTCGCAATACTTTCGTTATTCAGAAGCCTTAACAGAACTGCTATTCCATAGCAAGATTTCTGGCCATTGATCTGACGGCAGTGGGCCATTAAGTAGCGGACTTTCATCCGAGTCCCCTCTTAACACTCTCTCAAAGAACTCCATTGTGAAAGTGTTCATAATCTCCCGCGTCCGTAGCGGCTCGATCGTCCTTGTCAACGGCCTCGTGTCGTGGAGGCCTAATAACTCGAACCACAAGCCTACGTCCGAGAAGTCGAGATGGTGTGACCCCAGCACCTTGAGGTGCCTCCACCAACCGGTCTGGTTGCCCTGGAACCAGTCCCAAGTAGGGCCAGTGGTCGTCCCGGAACATGAGAAACGGCTTTCTCACATCTACCGTGGTGTCACTGAAATATGAGTCGATGAACATGCCGTGGTAGTTGACGCCTGCTAGAACGGCGTCGTGTCTTTTCACGATGTCTGAGCCCAGGCTACCGCCCATGGAGAAACCAAAGTGCAGGTAGCTGTTCGTATTGAACGGCATACCGAGATTATCCACCAGCCCCGGGTAGAGCTGCAGCAGGGCGTCGACGCCTTTCTTGCGCCGGTCGTTCACATCATACAGGACCTGCTCGTCCGCGTAGTCGTAGTCGATAGCAAGCCCATATACGCCAGTGGTGCCATTGGTGTATGGAATTTGTAGGTATGGCGCCTCTGCGGGATGATCGATGAAGATGAGCGTGTGCCCATGTTAGACCATGTGGGACGTCACCAAGGTGCTGGTTGAGCAGAGCATGCCTGCACCGGGGGAGAATACGAGGGTTGTGAGTTCGAGCTCCTTTTGCAGACTGGATAGCACTTCTTCGATCAGACGGGCGAGCTCGTAGTCCATGTACTTAGATGACGTCGCCGGGGTGGGCTCTTGTTTAGTCGGAAACAGAATGGTTACTACGATATACGTGTCTGTTTCGTTATATCCATCTGGCGTCACTGGACAACCCGGGCCTGTGAGATTGAAGATATGCTGGGTCTTACCCACATAGTGATCGCCGGGGAGGTTCGGGAAATAGACTCTATCTGTCGCAGCGGTGATTACAGCCGCCATGTTTAGAAGTGTTCCCAAAAACACAGGAGGCAACATCGTGACATGGATGAGTGTACGAGTAGAAGATTCTACCCACAGGATGCAAGTTGCTTGTTTGTTTGTGCTCATTTATTTGTAGTGGGCTGCGGGGCCCTGAATCGTTCTATCGTATCGTAAGACATCCACGCTCGTGACACCTGCCAAATGTGGGTACCAAGACTTCACTCGTATTTTCCGGCTTACTAGTTCTTATACAGGGCGTCCACGTACAAAGTCCCGTCACATTCCTGGCCCTTAAACTCACAATGCAGCCTTGTGCCACAGTCTTCCGTGGATGCATAATGTTAGTTGCAGAGGCCGAAGATGATTTGCCAGGTATTACTTGAGACTATTCTAAAGCTGCAATACCATTGGAAGAACTGTAGGATGGGGGGGGGGGATCCCATCCTTCCCATACACCGGATCCGCCACCGGCATGTCAACCTGATTAATAACATCGCGAAAGGACTCCGCAGGATTCTTCCCAAACTCATTTCTCCACCGTGGGCAGCCCTGGCAGCAGCTCAATGGTTAGTGAATGCCGTTCATTATTATCGGCAACATACCGGGACTCACCGTTGGGTACACGCCAATGTACCGGTAATCACTCGAGCTCTCCAGCGACGAGTGCACTGTGCCTGCTGGCAGGACAATCACGTCTCCGGCCGCGACGTCGATCCAGGCGCCCTGGTCCGCCTGGATCTGCCCGATGAGAAGCGTAGAAGTGCCGCGAAAGATGCCATAGCATTCGTGGCTGTTCGGGTGGAAGTGACGGATATCAATGTGTCCCCATATTCCCTAGGCCGGGGTCAATTCTCGTGATGGTTTCCCAGAAGCCAAGGCAGCTCACTCTATGCTCCCACTCATTTGCGGTTAGAAATTTGATGGTAGAGTCCTCAGAAACAGGACTGGGCAGGACGTTGCGGTAGTGGAGGACGGGCAGTCGGTTGTTAGGAGCGTCGGCCGTGGCCGGGAGATGGCAATTTACGATCTGGGCCATGGCTCGCTGCTCTGAGCTGGGCATTCGTGATGAATGCAGGAAGTGCTTATTGCCATGAACCCAGGGAACTCAATTGAGAGTTTCTAAATGCTCCGAGTCTGGTCTTATCTCCGGTGTGCCTGGCAAAGCGAAGGGGATGAACCCGGCCCCGCTCCGCGTCCGTTCCCTTCTCCGCCCGGGATGCTTTCGGGTGTGTCAATCAAGCCAACATCTCATCACGTCAACTTTCACGTGCGCTAGTAGACACTTGCGATAAGTTTTCATGCTTATATGAATATACATATATTACAAACGCCGGCACTTTGGTGGCATCAATGATGTCTTACGCACCCGCTACGACTGGTCGTTGTTGTGAGATTCTAGACTCGGAGTTAACCAGACACCCGGGCAGGTGAAAGAATTGAAGATGCAATCGTCCGCGTCCAAGGAGGAAATGGAGTCATCCATTTACAGTCGCCAAGCCAGGGCTCAGAAACCTGCCTAGATAAATAGGAGGCACATAACGGTACATTGGCATGCGGAGACCTCGTCTGAGTTGGTGGGATGTACGCTGAACATTGTGCAGACCCCTGAAAGTCCCTCCAACATGGCGTTAGGGGTTTCAGTCAATTATCAGTGGTATTTGCCTCTACCGTTGCAAATAAACAGCTTTCAGCCTACTAAGCTGTGTGTAATTAGACTCAGCGTGTTTCTGTTTCTACTTTTAAACTGTCATCCTACGTAGAACTAAATGAGGGTTTCATTTCCTATACGAAGGCAATCGGTCCGTCTCCAAGTTTTCAACAGCTGGATGAAAACAAAGTCCCCTCGGCCTCGGGGCTCTGGACACATCACAGACAGTCGGGTGTGGTAGGTTGAGCTCTGTATTTCTCCACATAAATCACAAAGTCAATGACGATTGTCGCAGTCAGGATGATGTACACGACTGTGTAGCTCAAGAATTAAGGTTGACGGGACCCTTATCTCCGTCCTCTCTTCCACTCTTTGGAATGTCTTGGAATTCAAGTGTCATGCAGCCAGCTGCGGCTGGTGTCCAGTCGTCTGTCAGTGCCTAGTCAATGCCTAGCCTTGGGGGACCCGCCGTTGACGATGCCGTTAGTGTCAGATCCAAATCCTCCCTCTCGGTTGGTCCCGGCACCACCTGGGCAGCACAGCCGCGTCAAGGAACCTAGGCGGCAGAACGCCGAAATCTCATTGCAAATAACAGCGGCAGTCAAAAGTTTAAAAGTACAAGCCTCTTGGAATTGGGGTTAGTCATAGTCCCAAGACAATACCCAAGACTTCTGTCCTTGCATTCCGAGGATCGACCGACCTCTTCCCTCCTATCGTAAACGAATTCAGGTTCGATTGCGTGCTCGCGGATCCATAGGCGGGCGATATCACCGTTGTTGCCCAGATCATGGCAAAATACATCACTGTAGCAACAGCCAGAGCGGCATAGTGCTTCGGTATATAGACCCCATGGATCTGATAATGGCTTGGCAGTGAGCCGGAACGACCTCCGGCGAGAATCGATTCACAAATGGGCGGCGATATCACCAGCATTGCCCAGATTGGGCATTTCGCCCATATCGTGGGGGAACACAAGGCGATGACTGTCCCGATGTTGGAGGACATCATCCGAGACGGTGAGTGTTCTTAATATAGAATATTGACGAAATGGAACCAATACCACTTGCACAACGAAGCACACCAACAACTTAGAAGTGACATCTGATTCCAGTCAGACTCATCAATGCGCAGCAGGCCAAGCCTGATTACACCCGCATGAAACTTATCTTGATATGGGCCTCATCGATGTGGTAAAGATTCAGGCGTGCGGCAGGACGGTCTACGGGACATGGCCCAGGAAGCTTGTGTACTTAAAGAGCAACCGAGCTCACGTCGATAGAATGAATACATTCCTAAACTTGACCGAGTACATCTCTTGAGAAACTTGCCAATAAGGTAAAAAGCAGGGACATTAGTCATTGCACAGCAACCATGCCAGCATCGAGCGACGAACATATGACCTCAGGGTTGGTAAACCAGCCTGATGAGAAGGCCATGGCCTACGAAACGCAGCCGGACTGGACTCCGCAAGAGGAAGCTAAGGCCAAGCGCAAGTAAGCAACACAATCCAGATGAAGTGTTCTCTTCCACTAACACTGGGCGCTTCTCCAAGACTCGACTTGCACGTCGTTTCCGTCCTGACCCTCGGCTTTTTCTGTCTCCGTAAGTGCCCAGAGCCCTCCGGACCCCTCTTCTGTCGAGTAAAATGGCTCGCCATTCCTGACTTCAGGATCGAGTGCTAAATCCCGTCGAAAGAGCTTGACAGAGGCAACATCGCAAACGCGATCACGGACAACTTTATGGAAGACGTCGGCATCGACCAGAACCAGTTCAACGTCGGTCAACAGCTACTCTCGCTTGGCATTGTGCTCTTCGAAATCCCATCCAATATGATACTGTACCGTGTTGGGCCGGGCAAGTGGCTGACCCTGCAGCTCTTTTTGTTCGGCCTAGTTAGTCTTTTCCAGGCATTCCAAAAAGGCTATCCCGCTTTTCTGCTTACCCGGTTCCTTTTGGGGGCTACTGAGTCTGGCTTTATTCCGGGTGGATTGTGGACAATGTCGACATGGTACACGCGTGATGAAACAGCTAAAAGAGTTATGTTGTTCTACATTGGTCAGAATCCCCCTTTCCTTTTTCTTCTCTTTGTTTCCGGCATCTCATTCTGATTCCTTGGACGATAGCCCAGAAGTGGGCACTCTTTAATCCGTTCAACACTAACGATGTCTGTAGGTAATCAATTCGGAGCAGCTTCCTCTAAGCTACTAGCATACGGCATCCTTTATATGCGTGGCGCTGGCGGCAAGCCCGGCTGGTTCTGGCTTTTCGCCCTGATGGGAATCTTCACGATCTTCGTTGGGTGTCTTTTCGGTTTGGTCTTCCCCGACTCGTTTAAAAAGCCATACTGCCCCTTTGTCCCGGGCCGGCAAGTCTTTACAGATCGAGAGCTGTATATTCTGAACACCCGCGTGATCCTGGACGACCCGTTAAAAGGCCATAAAAAGAAGCACATTGACCGGAAGGCATTCAAGAAGGCGTTTGTATGTCCCATTTATTTCTTTTTATGATTCCTCGTCCGTCACGTTCTCGATTGTTCCAGAACACATCACTTTGGCAGCCGTAACATGTGACTGACATTTAGAAGACTAATTGGAGGATTATTGTTCATGTGGCGATCACGATCCTGAATAACGGTCCCCAGCGCGGTTTCGACACGTACTCACCATCCATCATCAGGAGCTTCGGCTTCGAGGGCCTGACGAGTAACGCCTTGGCATCTGTCGGCCTGTTCCTCCAAATCCCTGTCTCCTTCTCGTTCAGCTACGTCTCGGATCATTTGTGAGTCCGGTCTGCCTCTCAAGAGGCTGCTCAGTCAACCACCCACGCAGCTTTGTGACCAAGTTAAGAATAATAGATCGGCTGACTCGAGGTCCCTTCTCACCGAGCAGCAATAAGCGAGGTCCGACTGTGATTGCTGGCGTGGGATGCCACCTCCTCGGCTACGTCATGAACAGAATATTTACTGAAATGCCGGAAAACATGAGGGGTATCAAGTACTTTGGCGTCATCTGGACGCAGATGTATGGCACTTTTCCACAGCCGTTGAACGTGGCCTGGGTTTCAGTGACTTGCCACGATTCAGAGGTTCGGGCCTTAGCCATGGCCATGTGAGTTTTATGTTCTTCCCTAAGAAGCCTCTCTGCTTGTGTCGCTTGCTGTGTATAAAGTCCCTCGCTGAGTACTGGCTGGCGCAGTATGGTCATGGCCGGTAATATCGCCGGCATATATGGCGCACAGATCTTTCGTGAGGAGGATAATCCATTATACCGCCGCGGTTTTAACATCGGGATTGCAATCCTGGCAACTTCTTGCTTCCTGGCAATTATTCGGTACATTGACAGCAAGCTCGTCATTCGGCGCAAGAACCGAGAGGGGGCTGCCAATCAAGAGACCGTTAGGGCCGCTGATTCGTCAGCTCAAGAAGTCCTGAGTACTGGCAGGATGCTGTAGAGGCATGACGGCTTAGTAGAGGCCTGGATGGCAGTGAGACTGCCTTGCCATTGCCTACTGCAAGGTGAAGACAAGTTGTGATAAGCGAACCGATGAGACTGTGGGTGGGGGTGATTACCTGCACGTGTTATTGGGCCTTCGGAGCCTCGGATGGGTCTCCGTCGACCGGGAGAAGTCGAAGCAAGACTGTTATTCTGAAGGGGGGTGAATTACAAAACAAGGACTTAACGGTAGGCAACCTAATTACGGCTGGATCCGACGTCTGTCCTTGGCCAATAGTCCGCCCATTTCATACTTCAAGTTTTCTTTAATCTTAAAGAAACTACAATTCGGCAAAAGCGAGAAATTGCTTCTAAACCAGCCTGCACAGACTAATACAGAAATTTAAGAACCAAACTACTTCCGCAGGAATGTGGTACTACTTCTAAGTCTGACCCTGAGTTGTAGAATTTCGGATAAAACCTCATTTACCTTAAAAAGTGTGTGTTTATCTAACGCTGGGTCTTTGAACGTTCATCTTTATATGAAGGAACTGCATATAGCTTTGTATATATACGAAACCACTTAACTTAGGAGGCAAAGGCTGGGGTTAGTATCCAAGTCTTGCTGTCCCCTCGACCCTTATCCCCTAAATCATCTCAAGTATTTGTTGCACCTGATACTATTGGCTAAGCATGCGACTTAATCAGGATCTCTACTGAAAACATTTGAAGCATTATGGACGATATAAGCTACCATGAGATCGATACACATAGCAAACCAGCTAGAGCAGATAATATGGAATCAAATCTCTCCCCGCCCTTTAATTGCTTGAAATTTGAAGATGTGACTTTTCCTCCTCCACGTGCTCTACCTGAAGCGAAATAACTGTTGAATATTATGATGAAGACAGAGCTGCAATCGCGAGGCCGGCTGTGATGTGCATGCTCGGTGCTGTCACTAGCGATTTTGATGACGACGACTTGACGGCATTAGGCTTGACGTCTTCTGGCGTCTCGAGGTCAAGGGCCGGCTGGAGACAAGCAAATGAGGCATCGGGCGCCTGTTTACTGGCTTCCGGCGCGTCTGAGCTATACCCCCAAACTGTCGCGACGAGATACGTCCTGTTGGACGCCTTTGCGTAGGCAGAAGGGTCTCCGTGGTCGTGGTATCCCGTGCCGATCTTCCATGTGTACTGGGAGACCTGGTCGATGGTTAATAGATCGGCCTGGGCTGGGTCTTTCAGGACTGTAGTATCCCAAGCTACACGCCCATGCGTCAGTCAGAGATTTGTTTGACGATTTATGGGGGTTAGGGGGGGGGCTGCTTTACCTAGAACATCAGCTCTGCTGACGCCCAGTGCGTCTTGGCAGCTCAAGGGCACGGCGTCAAACACTTGGCCTGGGCACGGCGTTGTTGGATCCAGTTTCCCCCAATCTTCAGTCAGTCCGGACTTGAGATCCTGAAGACACGTCGGAGGAAGAAAACCGCATGTGTGGTCAAATGCAGCTGTAGACTCTGGTTTGTCGCTGACAAAAAGGTGCTGACATATAAACCAGGACGGGTCCATCGGCTTGGTGACATTCGTCTCCCCCATCATGGATGGAGGATTGCTGAACGTCAATGCTGTGACAGTAGAGGTAGAATTCTGCACCAATGAGTCGGGTAAAGGCACATCATAGGCGATTCTGAGGCGCGCGTCGAATCCATCGACCTGTTCACCAGGGTAGGGCTGTGTCCAGTCACATCCAGAGAACCCGGCGGTATCAGCCGGCTTCGTCTGCACAAAGGCTTCCTCGAGAGTTGACAGAAGCACGGGTACAACATTATTGCTGGCTGCCAGGTACTCAACGCTGCCGAGATACATGTATGCCAAGGGCTGATCAGGTTCAGCTCTCGTCAAAAAAGCCTGAACGAGGGTTAAGAAAAACAATCTACGGACGTTCATAGTGGGAGAGGGTGTAAAGTGAGAGTAGTAATGGTAATGGTAATGCTGGACGACAACTGGTTTGTTATGCACAAGGCGCTTGAAAGGTGGGAAATGGTGAGGCTAGTGAAAGCAGACTGCGGGGGGACGTGAGGTATGCCACTTTAACTCGGCTATGCCGCAGCTACCAAGTCCTGACGAGGTTTGAGGAAAAGGAAAACGTTGAGAGATGAATGTGTTGACCTTTTGCTGGTATCGAATTTTCGTCGCTTTGTGGTCGGACGACTGACTGGGCATTTCTCCTTGAACACCGGGGTCAGGATTTGAATCAGGACCCTATAATACCTAGTTAGCGTCAGATTTGTCTAAGCGTTGTAGCCCACTATTCTCTTTACCAACCATGTCCTGGACAGACTGACCCCAGAGCATGTTGGTGGCTAGAGGCAGGAGCTTTTGCAGGGCTCCTGCCCGGTCTGCGCGCATAGGGCGAAGTGATCACGAGGATGAATGGTTACGTTGAGAGGATCCTACGAACAGCCTTTTCTAAATTATACACTACATAAGTGGCTTGGCGAGCAGATAGCCAACACTGTTGGCGCTAAGATCTTCTCGTAGGGGTCAACAAAGCTTAGCATCGTTTTCCCTGCCAGGCTGGGAACACAACCCACTAATAAATGGACTGCGTGGTGTTACCTTCTCCATTCGACCTGGGGAGTCTTCACCATGGCCGGACGGAAGCTTTTGATGAACCCCCTCTACCAACAGAAATCTATCTATAGTCTGGGTGAGCCAATACATTTGGTTGGCTTACACTTCCTAGGATTCGCTGAATTTGGTCATGGAGATGAACCGGGGATGTTTCGGCCAGACTCTCGAACCAAGGCCTAACTAGGCTAGTTGATTGCACTCTGTGCCGTCAATCACCCTTGTCTAGGTCTAGGGATATGTTGGTCTTGCCTGTCCACTCAAGTTAGAGATCGATGTGATATGGCCTCAATTCAGCTGCACCGCTGATAAAATATTTTGCTGTTAGCTTCGGGAACCGACTTTTGTGAGAGGAAGACTTCGTTGAAGACTGAAAATTATCACGTTTCCGTCATGGTTATAGCTGTTACTCGACTCATCCTCACACTCAACCACTATTATTGAGTCAGCACTAACTTCAGCCTTTAAACCCAACCCTAGGAGCAATAGGGCGAAATTCGACACGCTTTTTATCCCAGGTCAGACCGACACATTCACAAAGAAAAGCATAACCGTCCTCCACAGCAGCCACAGCGTCTTGGTTCGCAGCAAATCCAGGATACGCATCAAAAGCGTGTATCGCGCCCTGAACAACGCGGAGCCCCGTAGGAATACCGCTGTCGCGGAGGGCACGGTGCATGCGCTCGGCCTGCTCAACAGGAATATGATCATCGGCGCCAGCATGGACCAAGAACGTCGGCGATCTATAGCACCCGTCCTGAAGCTGCGCCAGTGGGCTCACAGCACGTATCTGCGTGATGTTGGCCCGGGGCGGGGCGACGCGGGGGCGGGCGTGCTTGTCCATGCCGTTGAGGAGTATGTCGAGCGTTGTGCCGTGCCAATTCATGTGTAGAACCAGCCGGGCGCGCGGGTCGGTCCTCCGCCAGACCAGAGAGCGGTTGGTGGCGAAGTAGTAGCCCGCTACGGGCTTGTCGAACAGGCCGTTGTCCCAAATGTCGTCAGTGAGCTGGTAGTCGGCGTATTTGTGGGCCGAGAGCTCGGAGCCCACGGGCTTCAGCGGCTGACGGAAGCACTCGTCTTCGTAGTCTGTTGCACAGTAGAACCCCAAGATGCCCTCCGGCGGCGCGACGCCTGCACCATGTGTCCAAGCTAGAGACAGCGCGAGATGACCTCCCGTGGACCAGCCGATGGTGACGACCTTGGCCCCGTCGACTTGCACATCAGGGCGCTCGAGGCGGCCCGGAAGACTCTGGCGTGCCCAGGCCAGCGCCGACGCGACGTCTGCCATGGGCCCATCTATAAGCGTCGTTTCGGGACACTTGCGATAGTCGATGGTGAGCGGGAGGAAGCCCAGGTCCAGCAGCAGGTCTCGCTGGTCAGGGCGGACATCCTTTCGGGTGTAGAAGACGTGGCCCCCGCCATGGATCATCAGCGCAACGGGGCGAGGCTTGTTACCTGGGGCCTGGGCCGTTGTGGGGTAGAATATATCGGCATATAGAGTTACACCTTGTACCTCCTTGAAGGCAACAGTCTCGCTTTCGCACAACTGAGGTGGCTCCATGTTCTGGTCTCCCTCTCCCAGTCCCCTGGCCGGCTGTATCTCTTGGTTCCGATTGGCCGATGCGACTAAGAAACTTGAATTTTGGCCCAGTTGGAACCTTGTAGTCGAATTGAGTCCATTCTGCCGAAGGGACTGCTCCCAAGTGACCGCCTCTTCGACGGTGGCGGGTTTGGCCGTTGAGTGATCCGACTCCGTCAGAGCCTGGCAGACATCAAATAATGAGAGGCTCCTTGATTTTGACGGTTCAACCAGGAAAACAACACCCATGTCCTTCCGTAACATGTTGCACATCATTGACGTCGCGCTGTTCAATTGTTGACTGTCATCCCATTTGCGACTGTCTGTGACAATGATTACGTCGAAGGTCCCGGCATACTGGATCTGGTCACTTTTGTTGTTCTGCTCCAGATCCAAAGAAATAAGCTCCAGGTCAACCTCGCTGAGCCGACATAGGGCTTCGTTTTCTATCTTTTTGGCTTGTGGGGTTTGACCGGGGCTGAGGTCCTGCCGGTGCGCAATTGCCCATTGAATTCCGAGCACAGGTCCCTTGTCATCTATGTCGTTGTTATGTCGTCTGAGGTTTGTCTCCAGCATCTCGACGAGGTTTCTAACAATTTCACCAGTGTCAGTGCCAATCTCAAGCACACGAAAAGGCTTGACGAGTCCATGACCGCCGACGACAAGCTTTTGCAACACGGCTTCGAGGCACTCTGCAATCATAAGCCTCGCAGCCTTGATCTCAGTTGAGTTTTCATATAAAAGGTTGACCTGATGACGTAGATCGACAATTCGGTCCGTATTTGCCGACTTTATGCCACTGGCCGTCTTCAGGAAAGAAGCCAAGCCATCGTACAACAAACCGTGAAAAAGCGTTATTTGTTGGCGGTATGGCTTTGGAAATCGCTGTGATTCCACTCTCCAGTCAGGGTTCAGATACAGGGGATTTTGGCCGTCTTGTAGCTCCTCGTCATCGGCTGCAACATACTTGACCGACCTTCGCCACCTGTTGTTCTCCCAGAAGAGCAGGCCGTCTACTTTGAGATGCTCGTATAGCCGCTGGATGAAGGCAGTCACACTGGCGTGGTGTGCAACGACAGGAACCTCACGGCCCGGATCCATGTGGACGAGATCGCAGCGGCGGGCATCTAGAGTGGCGAGAGCGTGGATGATATACTTGGATACCAGCTCGGACTCAAGGGCAGCAATTTCCGTGTGCGCTATGCGGCCATCCTGGACGTGGGCTTGGCAGTTGAGATGGCGCAAGCAGTCCACATAGATGAGCGAAAGTGGTGAAGTCTCAGCCGGCGGCGAACCAACAGTGCCCCTGCCACCATTTGCTTTTGAGCCATCGTCTTTATTCTTCACAGTAGCCCGGTCTGACGGACCTAGCTTCAGACTGACACGGATTCGGTCAGACAAATCACCAACATTGTCGAATTCCTGGAAGTCCATAGCCGTCCACTGTATCCCAAAGCTTTTGTGGATCTCACTCAAGACCTCAGTAGCCACAAGTGAATCAACGCCCAACTCGTCAAACGTCGTTTCACGGCGCAAATCAGTGCAGGGTATGCCGAGCACATTACTCAACATCCTTTGCACCAGGCATTGGACATCCTGCTCTGTGTTGTTGGGGCTCGCCATGTTGTTGCTCTCGTGTGAGGAGAAATCCGAGTCTTGGGCAGGCATTTCATCGGGCATGAATGAACTCCGATGCATCTGCTTGCAAACCCCTGGACACATAGCCTTTTGAAGATGCTGACACAACTCTCCAACATCTTCAAACTCTTGAAAGTCAACCGCTGACCAAGAGACACCGAATCGGTTCTTTATCTCGGCCATGAGCTCAGTGGCAAGCAGGGAATCGACGCCAAGCTGGTCGAATGTGGTATGTGGCTGTATGTGGCTGACGGGAACCCTCAAAAGGTCAACTAGCAAGTCCAGTACTCGAGAGGATATCGAACGGTCAGCCCCTTTATGATCCTTGTTCTTGCCCGTCTCATCTGACGCTGTCGCCACTTTTTCAGATTCGGTATTGATGTCGATTCTCTCTTTCGTCTCCTTGCTCATCAATCTGCCAAGTGTCTTGCGATGTACACGCCTGAAAGATGCCCCCACGATGACCGCTGCGACTCGAGCATCATCATGATGTGGGCCAACGCAATCTCCACGGTACACAATGATATCGTAAGTCGCGGTGGACTCGTGTCGGTTGTTATTCTCATGCTGAAAGTTGGTATATACAGTCCATGGTCGCCGCTGCTGAGGATCCAGTCCGGTGCCCCAAACTATCTCATCGATGTTGGTGCACATGTAAACGTAGTTGCTCCTGTAGTCATGACTCGATTTCGAAGGAGAGCCTGGTAGTGGGCTTTGAATACAGTTTATCTGTATGCCAGCAACCTGGATGAAATTGTCAAGAAGAATCATGTCTGATACCCCTGTAAGGCTGTATGGAAGCTGCTTGGGCATCTCGACAACAGCCATGGCGACATGTTGTGTATCACGTAGGATGCAAGAGCCATTCTGTTCCCGCGTACGGCTAGGGAATCCATTTTCTTTCCCTCCGGTTGGAGGGAACCCGTCTGGCCGTAATAAAACAACACTCTTGATACCACGATAGAATTCAGCGTACCGTGCCACGCGCTCAAACATGCCATAGACCGAAGCGGTGCCAAGGACACCAGATGATGCGGCGAACCACGAAAATGGCCCAAGATGCCCCTCGGCGGCCTTGAAGAGTGATTCGACCTGGGAAATCAAGGTTGTGACTGGTGGCCTACTGCACACTACTTGAACTGCCCCGTCCTTGTCCTGTGATCTGATCACCCGTCCTTGGGCATATGTTTTGCGCGTAGGCGACGACAACGTTGTCGTACGATGCGGCTCCTGGTTCGAGAATATGTAGAAGGCAAAAGACGAATTGGCATTGTGTGCAGCTTGTAGGTCGTCGTGGCTGGCCCCAACTGAGCACAGAATTTCAGCCTCGTGGCTCGTCCCGAGGGGTTTCAGCATGGTAAGATGCGAAATGCCCCAATTTGTTTCGTCAGGAAACGCAGACCCAGCACATGCCAAAGCCAAGTGAATATAAAGACTGGCGGGGGATATAGGCAGACCGCCCACTACGTGACCTTTGATCAATTCTAGGAAAATGTGATGATCGGTATTGACACGGAACAGGGTCGAGTTTTGATAGTGTCTGTCCACGGTGACTAGCTGGTCTGACTGGGGCACAGGGCGGCTTGCTTCGTCACTTCTACCTGAGGTTGGTATGTTGGACGGTTTGTACTGTATCCAGTGTCGCGTCTTTTCGAAGGCGTAGGGTGGAAAGTCCAGAGTAAGGGATGTCTTGGTGTGTGGCTCGTGGAAAGGCCAGAAATAGATTGCCTTTGAATAGCAATTTTCCCACAGTTTGCAAGCAGCTTCAGAAAGTTGATAGCTCCAGTTGGAAAGATTAATGGGTATCCAGAGATCGTGGAGTCGCTTTGGCAAGCCGTGTAAAGCCTGCCGAGCCATATTAATGACTGTTGTGGCAGATCCTGCTTCTAACCCTACGACAGCACAATCGGATTAGGAACGCCTATCTCACAGTGATCCTTGAATTGCAACTTACAAGTTACTCCTTCAGGATGGCGAGCAGCTATCCGCTGAATTGCCTGCGCCCAATAACACGGCCGGCGTGTCAGATCCACGAAGTCCTGGGCAGACCCAGATGCCACACCGTCACAGGAGTGAGTAACCTCAAGTCGCATGACTTGATTTTTCGACGGCAAAATGGTAATTGAGTGGCCTAAGCTTTCCAGCCCAGGGATGATACAGTCTGCGAGACGGGAGTGATAGGCGTGAGTCATTTTGAGGTCAACCATCTTGATCCACTTCATCGTCCCTCTCTTCTCGCCCTGCCGGTGACAAGCCCTCCGGAATGCCTGCAAAGACGCCGAGTCTCCCGCGATTGTCCAGCTTCTTGAGTGGATGTAGCACGCAATGTCAACACCGAGTCCGTCAACCTGCTGCATGTCCTTGCGGGTCTCTTCCAGGTCCTCCTCGTCGCATTCCACCGCAATCATGGCGCCCATGTCTCCGACCCAGTCGTCCCGAAGGAGGCGCGCACGGCCTGCAACAGCAATGAGAGCGTCGGCAAGCGTCAATCGACCGGAGATGCACATTGCTGCAAACTGCCCGAAGCTGAATCCCACCGCAGTGTCAACCTCCAGCCCACTGTCAAGCCAGGCACGACCGGCTGCGTATTGTATGCTGAACTGACAGCAGTGCTGAGTAACCAAGTCGACGTCACCGTCTTTTGGGGTGCTTCTTTTGCCCTCGGTACTGGTCTCGCTGACCGCAGACTCAATAGCAATTCCAAGATGTTGCTTGCAGATGTAGGAGCAGTCATCTAGGTGCTTGCCGAACGTATGCATTCCCCGGCCAAGTAAATCATCGGGAAGCGGAACCGAGAATCCCGTCTGCGGCCCAAAGCACAATACCACAGGACGCCTGGCTGGCTTTGTTTGTTTGCGGCTGCTGCTGCTGCTGTCTTCCTCATCTGGACCCCCCTCCGACGCTATTCTCTGGAGGCCTGAGACGACACCAGCTAAGTCAGATGCAGAGAATGCTGCACGATGGTAGAAATCGATGTTTTGTCTTTTGCCGATACTGTAGGCGACGATCCTTGCACTACCAGCATTCTCGTCGGAGGTTGAATTTAGGAATTCTGCGAGCTGACGGGCATTTGATCGCAAAGCCTTTTTGGTTTTGGCCGACAACACGACTGGAAATTCAACAGGGTCCCTGGGTGACAGGCTGTCTTCTCTCACCGGGAAATGCGTTGCCGACTTCCTTGGTTCTTCTTCGACCACGATGGCAGTGTAGTTCCCGGATGCACCATAGTTGTTGACAAGAGCGAATCGACACCGACCTGTCTGTCTTTGAGAAGACCAGGGAATGCTTCGTGTAGGGATCGATATCCTGTCCATTTCAGACACCTGAATGAGAGGATTGAGTCTCCTGAACCCAACCTGTGGCGGTATCTCCTCGTGTCTTATCATCAGGATCGCCTTGATCACGCTCGCCACACCCGAGGCAGCCTCGGTGTGTCCAATATTGTCTTTGACGGAACCGACCATCAAATCAGCTTCACGACCAGCGCCGGTGGAAAAGGTCTGGCGGATGGCCTGGTATTCTGCAGGATCCCCGACACGCGTCCCCGGCCCATGGGCTTCGACAAAATCCACCTCCAACGGGGTAACACCCGCACGGGCAAGGGCTTTGCGATATACTGCTTCCAGTGAGGCTACATCTGGCACGGTGATGGGGCTTGTATTCAGCCCTTGCAACACGGCGGACCCAGAAATGACTGCAAGGACCTCATCACCATCTAGTCGCGCCTGAGATAACGTCTTCAGCACGAGCATGCCGACGCCCTCGCCCCGCACGTAGCCAGAGGCTGTGGCGTCAAATGCACCCGACATCTCTGTCCGCCCGCTGAGGAACCCCGCAGAGAACAGGTTCTGGAAGAGATGTGGCTCGGTGATGACGTTCACGCCCCCTGCGAGTGCCATCGAAACCTCGCCAGAGAGCAGAGCCCGGCATGCCGTGTGGATCGCGACCGCTGAGGCTGAGCAGGCGGTGTCAATCGTCAAAGCAGGTCCTCTCCACCCCAGGAAATGACTGATACGCCCGCTGATGAAGGTCCGTATGGTTCCGACGCCGGAGAACGCCGTTGCGTCCACAGAGCCGACGTTGTGCTCGTAGTCGACTGACTGCACTCCCATATAACACCCGAACTCGTTGTCGTCGTGGCCTTCACGTCGGCCGCGGGTCGTGCTAAAAGGTCCAAAGTGGCCACAAGATTCCAGTGCTTCATAGGCCACTTGCAGCGAGATCCTTTGTTGTGGGTCCATGTATTGGGCTTCCCGGCCCGATATACCAAAGAAGCGGTGGTCGAAGGCGTCGACATCATCGAGATAAGTGCCCCAATAATTGAGCTCCTTTGAGGACGGTCCACGGCCAGGAACACTCTCAGTTTGGAACCGTGTGGTCGGAACAATTCTACCGCGTGCCTTTCCCCCACTGCTGATCAATTTCCAAAACTCATCGGGTGTCCTCGAGTCGGGAAACCGACAAGCCATTCCTATCACGGCGACCTTGTCCTGCGGATAGGCATGGGCTGACCCCGTTGGCTGAGATGCTTTGTCGGCATTCGCCCCGTTATCTTTGCTCTGTTCAAGGTTCTCCATCTAGTTACTCTGCTTGTCGTCAATATCCATCATATCTCATCAGGGACTCGTGTCCATACTTTGCGATCTGACGGTGTCCGCGTTGTACGAGCTGTGTTCCTCCTTTGCCGTCTTTTGGTGATTGACGATTCTTTGGCTTGAGATACTTCTTCTGGTCTACAAGGGGCCAAGCCTGCCTATTCGCGCATCTAACATTCCTTTGGCCTCTGGCGTGATATAATGAGTTCACCACTTTGAACAGACTATTCTGATTATTGCATTGGGACTTTCCCACCCACCTTGACTTCCGCGTAGCCGTGTCCACCTCAATTGACGAATAGTCATGCAATAAAACCTCAAATTTGTAACTCTCCTGCATGCTGTGGATTTCGACCGCGCGGTTGCCATGGGATTGATTAGGCAAATCTTGGAAAATTACAGGCCCACGATGCGCTCCCATCATTCCTGGCTTGTGCTCCGCGCTTGGCGTTTTCTTGTGAATTTTGTTCACCGACTAGTCTGCTAGAAAGGTCGTATGCGGTAGGTGGCATGCGCTCTTGGAAACCACCCTAGTGCGTAACACTTGGAGTTAACGTTCCGCAGCCTCAACCTAATTGTCCAGTTAAGAAGTGGCTTCTGCTAATGGTGGTTGCATTTCTTGTTGTCACCTTGGCTTCGAATGCTGCACAGTTGTACACAGTACAAAGCTTAGAAGCCCACTAGATAATAGTATCAATGGAAGCCCTGCAAACTTTACTTTACCCGGACCGACGTAGATATGGAGTGAATGATCAGGCTTCAGATCCATGCCGCAGATGAAAACGAAAGTCTAATCTTTAGCGCCGATAATCGACTTAAAATATGGTTCTCATCGATCGGAACATGCTGGAAGTATAGGATCGGTAATCTACGTCGACAAACAGAGGCAACGGTCACATCATGTCTGTGGCAGTGGGGAAATCCTATGGGATATGAATCATGGAATAGCTACGGATAGCAGCACCAGGAATGGAAGACTAAGGCACATGGAATATCAGAAGGTCAGTTTGTCATTCGGCTTGTCATCTTGAGGCAGCGAGACGGCATCTTTGGCTTCCAACCCCACTGCCAACACTCATCCAATAACCAGTACTCGAAAGATGGCACCGCTTTTGGCGCCGAGTACGCTCGCAATAGTTTTCTCAGTCCTAGTTCTGTGGGTGCTTTACAGGCCTGGAAACTCGAGACGCGAATTACAGCTTCCTGTCGAGACGCCTGCACCAGGCCCCAATGGTATATTCGAGGCAGTTCAGGAAAACTACAAGAAGGTATCCGCCAACGAACCCATTCACACCTCGAGAACCTGTTACCAAGAACGACCAAGTGTTAACTATTATGACTCCAGTATCCCAACACACCATACCTTTTGAACATTGCTAGGCCCATTGTCATTCTACCAGCACAATGTATCGACGACGTCAAGTACCTCCCTGAGGAAAAGGCTTCTCTATACGATGAGGTACACATCGACCTCAGCCAGGCTGTGACAGGCATCGGCGGCGGAGGCGACTCACCCGAGTCTATTCCCACGGTCCGGATCGACCTGACGCGCCGACTCAACAGTGCCGCAGACGCCATGGCCGATGAGCTGCGGTACGCCATGTCAACGGAGTTTGGTGCAGACGACAAGGCCACGGAGTGGACAACGTGTGCCTTGCATCCAAAGATTTCTACGGTCGTCGCGCTGGTCAACTGGCGCATCTTTCTCGGGCGTCCGCTCAGTCGGTCTAGGGAGTGGCTCACTCACGCCCTAGGCTACAGCATTGATGTCATGCGCGCACGCCACGCTTTGAACAAGTACCCCTATTATCTCCGTCTTGTGATTGGGAGGTTCCTGCCCGAGGTCAGACGTCTCAAATGGCATGTGGCGCACGGGGCGAAGCTGTTGATGCCCATCGTCGAGCAACTCGTATCATCAAAACGTCAGCAGGACGTGAAGAGTCATTCATCCCAGTGTGACGGCAGTCCTGAGCCGGAAGTGCTCGTGGCGGATGATGAGTTTCAGGATCAACAGGGCACATTCTGCTCATGGCTTTTGAAATATGCTGTTGGAAGTCGCGATAGTGCTTCCATATTAATATCCAATCTGTTGGCATGTGAGTTTTAAGCTCACAGTCCTAGGCTATGACGATTATTTCCCCTGATGAAACTGACCTCGAGGCTTGCCATTATTGTAGTGTCTTTCGTATCAACCCACACCATTGGGTATGGCATCAGTCGGGCTCTGTTTGATCTAGCTGCTCGTCCAGAATACATCGAGCAGCTTCGAGATGAGATTGAACAAGCTCTTCAAGAAGATGGATTTGACCTGGACGCGAATGGACACAGAAATCTGCGAAAGACAACCTATGTCAAGCTCAGAAAGATGGACAGTTTCCTCAAAGAGAGCCAAAGGTTGTTCCCAAGCAAATTTGGTAAGATCACCCAAAAAAAGACCCAACCGTTCTCATTGTCTGCTCATTGTACTCATCTCTATATTCTCAATAGTCAGCATGGTCCGTATCAGCCGGGCTCCCATATCGCTCTCCACCGGTCACCTACTCCCAGCCGGCACACGGTTCGGTATCCCCGTTTACGCAGTGCACACAACATCTGCGGCGGATAATAAGACAGGTAGTTTGGAAACGAAGGATGCACACACCGAGGAAGCCCCACTCTCTGAGTTTGATGGCCTGCGTTATTACAGATTGCGCCAGGTCCCTGGCAACGATACCAAACACCAGTTCGCAACAACTTCGAATGACTCACTTGCTTTTGGACTTGGTGTCCACTGTTGTCCTGGTCGTTTCTATGCATCAATGGTAGTCAAGGTCATTTTTGTCGAGCTTTTGAGGTTCTGGGATATTCGGATCCCTGGTGATGAAACAGCCAAGGGTGGCAGCCCACCGAAGACTAGATTTATGGATTTTAGTATTGGGGCTGATCCCAGGGCATTGATTGAGATCAGAAGACGGAGTGTTCAAGGATAAGGTGGATGAGAGTGGTCTCTGGAAAGAATTTGGTCAGGTTGACTGCACCTGTCACGCTTCTGATCCACACATTCGTAGTATTACGTAGACAAGGCCTGCGCAGATTAGTGCGCTGTGTGGAAATATTTCACAGTGAAATCACATACGTTATTACAATGCCACAACCAAATTCTCGAAATGTGTCAGACATTTTTTTGCTTCGAAAACCTTGAGAGGTCTGACCGTCATTTTGCTTCTTCAACGCCAACATAAAGTGTGCGTTTCTTGAGACTGGGCTTTCCCTATACCGCTGGCGTCCCTGCATAGCGGTCACTTAGGGTGGTTTCTTCAAATTTACGTATAACAATGCAGGAAGCTTATGGCTCCTAGCTCCATGGCATTGTAAATGTGAATTGATAGGTTGGAATGCGATGCATGTATCCTACCAGACATGGAACTGGAAAGGAATCGAAAATAAATTAGAGATATTTGGACAATCCGACATGATAGTCGACAGAACTGTCTAAATTCTCCATAGCTGAGTGCCGAAGGAAAAGAAACACACATTTGTCTTCATTTCAGAGCATGTAAGTATCGGCCAAGGGCCATCATAGGATACCCGTGACGACAGCTGGCGTAGTCCAGCCAAAGAATGTTCGGAAACCCGACACTGACATAGTCTTCTTGATCCCACGTAGCTCGGTGGCCGCCGGGGGAAATTCCGCCGTCACCATTGCCATTCTCCCCAAACTTGCCGGTGTCACGGTCTACTTCCAACATGCCCTTGCCGGTGGGTGGGACCTGCGTCCTCACCAAATACTCAATCCCTCTCTCGATTGCTGGGTCATTGGGGTCCAAATGGGAGAGAAGTCCCAGTAAAACCCAGCTGGTCTGAGTTGGCGTGGATGTGCCTCGGCCCACCCGGTCGTGATCTCCATAGGAATGCACAGACTCACCCCAGCCGCCATCGGGATTTTGCAGCGTCTTCAACCACTGCAGAGGCTTAGTGATCATGAGGTGCGGCGCTTTTTCATCCTCCAACAAGGTGTCCAGATCATCCTTGAAATATGCGAGCCCACTGAGCACGCTGGGCGTGCCGTTGAGGTAATTGACATGCCATCGAGACTTCCACCCACCGGTGACGGGATGCTGGCTGCGGCGAAGGTAATGCAGGGCCCGGATACAAGATTCCCGCATACGTTGTCGGAGGTTTGGGTGAAGACCGTCGACCTCTGGGTGATTCAATATATAGCCGAAGCACTCGATTACCCGACCCGTGATATCAGGAATAGTCTCGTCAAAGAACTCATTGCCTTGACCAAAAGGAAATAAATTGAGGAATCGGCTGTTGTTGTCGATGTCGAAACAGCCCCATCCGTCGTCGCTGCATTGCATACCGAGAAGCCACTCGACGCCTTTGAACACAGCGCCGGCCTCGTTGTGCAATTCCTTCGGGCTCCTCTTGACTATGGCAAGAATGCTGACAAGGGTGTCGTCATTGTCAGGATAGTATGAATTCTATATCAATCATGGAACAGTTAGAGACAACAAGGTTCACAGGAGTAATGGCCCGTTTCAGATTTAAAATGACTCACCCGGTATTGAAATGGCCATCCACCTGGCGCTAAGTTCTTGTTCCTTACTCGATAATCACCATGAGTCTGAATGATCTGGCGCGATTTCAGCCACTGGGCCGTCTTGTCAAGTCGATCATCCGCCAGACCACATTCGAGAAGGCCAATAGCCATGACTGCGGTGTCCCAGACAGGTCCTACAGTCACCTGCATACGGGCACCGTCCCTGTCCTTCCAAATGGACGCCTCAATAGCGTCCGTAATACACCGGACAACGGGGTGTCGCGTGCTGAAGCCTGAGCAAATGAGTGCCAGAGTTCCAGTAAAGTTTGAGTTCCAAAAAGAACCGTAACCGGCAACAGGCTCTGTATGCTCGATAATGAAGCGCACACACTGCGACAGAGACATTTTACGAAGAAAAGATCTCTTTAACCACGGCTGCAAGACGGTACCAGCCCATTTGTCGGCCAAGGAGGCAAAAAAGCGGCCTGTCTGGCCTGTTCTGTACAGTTCCGCGATCGGGGGTGTGAATTGGAGACGCTTATCGGCCGGATTGAAGTAAAGCTCGTCCAGGAACTCATCTGCAGCCATGTTGCCAGGTAGAGCGAAGACGGGTTCGTGATGCCGCAGCACCATGATAGCAACAGCCGTAACTCGTGACCAGTACGAAAAGGCGAAGAGGTGGATGGGGAATGATTCCGGCATCAACATCAGCTCGGCGGGAACTTGGGCCATCTCATTCCACCTAATGAGTCCGAACAAGGCGAGCGCGATTTGGGCCGTAACACCGACCTTGCACATTCCACCGCATGCAAGGATAAAGCTGCGGCACTGCTGCATCTTCTCGTTGAGATCGGGGTTCAGTCCCATCAGCTTCAGACTAAAGTAGGCCATAGTTGACGTTGAGACATCGCCTGGCCAGTTCGGTGCGAGACCCCAAGAGCCGTCCGTGTTCTGCTGCGAGAGTATCCAACGGGAAAACTCGTGCTTTTCTTCCTCGGTTACAGGAGGGCCCACGATGGTACGAAGGCATATGTACTCGGCTGTAAAACAAATGTTGGCGCGCAACTCTGTGTACCAATGGCCATCTGGCTTCATTGTTTCGTAGGCGTAGCCGGAGGCTTTTTGAACACATTGTAACGCCTCTTCAGCAAGAACAGACCGGGGTGCTTCGTTAAGTATCTCGAAGCCATGAGGATCGCCCTTGACTGAAGCTGCCGAGTGTTCGATTGTCGTTATTGCAGGCGCCATGATGATGCCTGTGGTTGTTCGCTGATGAGAGGATACGCGCCGCAACTACTTCAATTTGAAGTTAAGAAGTGTCAATAACTGATCAGTCAGAAAATTGAAGTAGACAGAGGGCTGGAATGCGCTGCCCAACCAAAACGTACACCTGCTTCGTGGCAGGAACGTCAGCACCGTTGCCGCTAATCAATTTGGCTTGCGCGGAGAAGCTCTATGGCGTTTACTTGTTCCGAGCAATAGAACAGGATCCTCATCTGAATTTCAGCAATGCTTGCCCAGCCTCAGGACCGCGCTTCTCAAGCTCCTATCTGGAGTCAGTGACTTGCCACAGAAAGTATAAGAGCGAACCATACCATATCTGGCAAACATCAACTTGAGGCTATGCCCAAGTTGCAGGAATCCTATCTGCCGACTGAATTATCCGACGGTGTGCATCAAGCCACATCGTTTTCGCGACTTGCCCAGTAAACAATACGAGCCTCTATCTATCTGCCTTCGCAGGGATCCAAAACAATATTAGCAGTACCCCTTTTTGTGATAGTCTCGGACCTTCAAGATCTTTCCAAGGTTCTAGCACGAGTTAATTCATGCGCTATATTTTTCACACTGCAGTTAGATTCACTTGCAAGCGCCAAGTTCTCTTGATGGCGTACAGTTTAATAGCGTGCGGGGCTGTTTCGAACCAATTCTGATGAAAGTGGGTCATGATGGACTGGATAATTGCGTGGTTAGCCCAAGCACCAAGTCAATTTACCCACGGGGGGGATTCACTTCGTTTTTCCGCGGCAGTGGCACCAGCCGACAAGGACCTCGGGAGGGATCAGAACTTCACCAAGTACTTCATGCATGTACCCGGATGCGAGTCCCTAAACCTCATATCGCATCCGGAGGTGGGGCAGGTCTTGTCTTATTATTCATTGGGCTGTATCAACGAACTGTAGAGTTTTAAATGTAATGAATTGTACTGTTGGCTCGCAGGACCCTGAAAAGCGACATAATTCTATGTCACACGAGGCACAACCAGATCTATTTTGCTTGGGAGATCGTACTTCACACTCTACAAGTGGAATCCAAGATGGGCTCTTACGACTGGAAACACGACATCATGTTGCTGCCGCTGATTTTATTGGCCGTGACATTTTATTCTGCGTATCGTTTGCACACCTCGCGTCAATTCTTTCGCAGGCTGCGGAAGGATGGCATGCCTATGCCACCGCATCATCCTATACTTGGGCATCTGGGCTTGGTGTCCAGCATCATGATGAAAATGCCGTCTTATACGATGCCTAGCATTATATTAGCAGACCAAATACGACTCCGTTACCCCAATCTGGATCGGGCCTTCTACCTAGACCTTTGGCCATTTTCACCGCCGATGCTTATGGTGATCTCGCCGGACTTGATCAACCAGTTCACCAAGGAGGACTCTCGGCCCAAGGTTGACGGACTGGCTGATTATATGAAGCCTATGAGTGGTGGTTACGATCTCTTGACCATGGAAGGTGCGGAATGGAAATTCTGGCGATCAATTTTCAACCCAGGGTTTACACCACGCGATGTTATGCAATACATCGGTGGCCTGGTAGAAATCATTGACGTCTTTAAAGACATTCTGATGGAGCGTGCAAAAGATGGAGAAATGTTCTTGTTGGGACCAATGACTCTGAATCTGGCTATGGACATGGCTGGCAAAGCGATCTGGAATCATGACTTTGGCAGTCAGACCTTGGAGAACACCATGGCCAAGGCTGTCGTCTCACAACTCAGCTGGTTGCATTTCGACGAGTTCAGTTTCGACAAGGTAAATCCTATCCGAGAAATGATGCAGAGGTACAATAGTTGGAAAATGGACCGTTACCTGTCACGAGTTTTCAAGCCATTGTGGACAAGTCGGGATCCCAAGGACAAACCATTTGCAACCCGTTCGGTCATCGAAAAGGCGATAGAAACCTTCACAGAAAGCCCCCATAACGCCACCCAGCGCAGTCAATTCGATCGCGCGCTCCGGAGCCAAATGCGATTCTTCCTGCTGGCGGGCTACGACACGACAGGGTCTACACTCGTCTATGTTTTCCATCTTCTCAGCCTTCATCCCGAGGTCTTGCAGCGGGTTCGCAGGGAACACGACGCGGTTCTGGGTGTAGACTGTGAAGGGGCGGCAGCTTTCATCTCCAAGAACCCCCACGTACTCAACCGAATCCCCCTCACAACGGCGGTCATCAAAGAGACACTACGCTTATATCCACCAGCCTCAACAGTCCGAAAAGGCAGCGAGGGATTCTATCTGCACAATCGCGAAGGCAATGATGATCGGGGTGGCAGCTTCCCGTTGCCTCCCAGGTTGCCCACAGAAGGCTGCGTCATATTTGCCAATCACCACGGCTTACACCACAACCCAAGATATTGGGAACGCCCGGAAGACTTTGTTCCTGGACGTTTTCTACCAGCGATGGAACAGGAGCCGGCGACCCAATCACACCAGAATGCTGGGAGTCCGACATTTCATTCAGGTGCCTGGCGCCCCTTTGAACGCGGACCCAGGCTATGCATTGGTCAAGACCTGGCTATGGCCGAGATCAAGGCGGTTCTATTGCTAACTGCTCGCTCATTTGACTTCAGAAATGCTTACGAGGAGTATGATAAGAAACATGGGCCTGGCAGGATCAACACTGTCAATGGAAACAGAGCATACCAAATTACTCGAGGTGGAGGAGCCCATCCAAGTGACTGGTATCCGTGTCGAGTGGGGTTGGCTTCTGGTTGATGCCTACAAAATCTATGAGAGAACTCAGGCCGAAGGTACTTAGTTAGTGCTCCTTTGGCCCGGTCACGAGGTTAGTTTGGTTTAATTCGACGTAGTCTAAGCCTCATAGAAATTCAAAACAAGGTCCTGAACGGCTGCCCGTTCGTCTGCCAAACCGGTGCAACGATTTTCCTACTCGATAGCGGCGTCAGGCGTCAGCCATGGAACCTTCAGCTCCGGATCGATGGCAGCCAAGGTGAATCAACAGGGCGAGATCGAGGCGGCGCATCCGATGCCGTAGCCTGTTCCCTGTGACATGGACCAGTTGACCTCGGCTTCGCCCCTTAGTGCCTTGAGGCTAGAGAAGCGTGCTATCGCGATGATTTTGATTCCAACCGATTGGTGGCTTTTTCGGGTGTGAAAGGCGGGGAAGTCCGTGCCTCCACCCCTTGCTGTATATTCTTTAAGGCGTAGTCAACTTAGAGCCCCTCTAAATCGGTACTCCGATATTAACAAAGCCCAAATAGTAATGTAGTCGTACTTTAAACATGGCTAGATGCATAATCCTCGGCCGTAGCCAATGCACACTTTTTTTTAGAGTTCCAGGGGAAAACCTATCGTTCCTGAAATCTTTAGACACGACATGCGGGGGAAGAGCCCACAGCTGTTCAATCGAGAGCCCGACTATTTTTGTCCTCTTCATTTTTCCCTCTCTTTTTGCAACACTCAGTGGCTGTGCTTTTCTGAAACTCGATCTTTCGAACACAATGCCTCCTGTAGTTATACAAATCACGATAGCCCTCGGAGTGGGCGCCGTGTTATTCTGGTTCCGGTCGAGTCGGAGAAGTAAACGTCCAATTTTCGGCTTTCCATTGGCTCACAGGCCAGGCGAAGATCCTACACGAAGTTGGATTTTTCACGGTCAAGAAGTAGTCAAAGAGGCATTGAAGAAGGTACATTCGCAAAGCATGGAAATGGCTTACATATCCGTCCATTTGGTGATCCCGAGTAGACAGCTGACAAACGGGCAGTATTCCGGCCCGTTTCAGGTCATGACGCCGACCGGACCCAAGATCATACTGCCCAACCGCTATGCAAGAGACGTAGGGACGTCTCCTATCTTTAATCTGCCCATGGCTTTCGGGTCGGTATGTCAAAACGATCTTATGTGGCGTTTCGGCTGAAGTTTGGGCCTTCGCTGACCCTGTTGCTCAACTGACATGATTGTAGGACTTCATGGCCAATCTCCCAGGGCTCGAGCCTCACCTCCAATCAGTTCGAGATGGGCAGATAATTGAGGACACGATTAAAGTCAAACTGACGAGTGTTCTGGACCTACTCACAGAGGCCGTGGTTGAAGAAACAGCCGCGTCTTTGGAGAACGTCTTGGGTAACGACACCGACTGGCATGATATCAAGCTTCACTCGTGTATGCATAAAATTTACACACGAGTATCATCTCTTATCCTCGTAGGCCGAAATCTCTGTCGGAATGAGGAGTGGCTGTACGTCGCGCGGGAATACTACTGGATGTCGCTCGCCGCTGCGTTCAAGCTTTCCCTCCTCCCGAAGCCACTGCGTCGCCTTGCCTGCTACGTCATTCCTGAGTCCAGAGCGATCAGAAAAATGCTGGCGGATGCGCAGAGAGTGCTCGCCCCTGAGGTTGAGGCTCGCAAGGCCAAGTTACTAGCCAACAGTGACGACAAAGGCAACGCCAGGAGATTTCGCGTGCCCAAGGATAGCAAATCTATTGCCGTGCCGCTTGACGCAATCACGTGGTTACAGGAGCTCAAAATAGAGCAGGGACGCGATGATTTGAACTTTGTGGCTGCACTGCTCGCTTTGACCGGCGCGGCCCAGACGCCGAAGGACGTGATAGGCCAACTAATGGTGGATCTTTGTCAATACCCCGAAGTGGTGCCCCAACTCCGCCAAGAGGTTATTCAGGTTGTGGGAGAACTTGGCTGGTCAAAAGCCTCTCTCTACAAACTCAAGCTCATGGATAGCTTCATGAGAGAGTCTCAGAGGTTCACGCCTCGGCAGACCAGTGAGTTGCAGTATTTGGCACACATCCTCACATGATAACCAAGCTGACCCGTGGATGATCTGAACGAGCAGCTTCCGTAAACCGTCTAGTCCTCGAGGACTATACGCTTTCTGATGGCATCGTTCTACCAAGAGGGAGTCGCATCAAGATCTGCGCAAATTTCGACGATCCCCAGATCTATCATTCTCCAGAAACGTTCGAGCCTTTTCGGTTTGCTAGTTTGAACAAAGGAGAGCAGCAAGGGTTGGACGGAAACCCCGAAAGCAGCGGGAAGTGGCAGTACTCGGCCTCGACTCCAGAATGGATACTATTCGGCTTTGGTGCACATGCATGTCCAGGTCGGTTCTTTGCCGCAAACTCAATCAAGATCATCTTGTGTCATCTGGTCATGAAATATGATTGGCGCTTCTGCCGGGACGAAGGTGACAAGGAACACTTGCCAAAGCTGCAGCGCGTGGATACCGGGGTAAAGATCGGCCCAGAGTTCAGACTCGGGTGCCGAAGGCGGAGAGAGGAGATCAATTTGGACTTGGTGGCGTTTGTTATGGGAAAAGGAGGTCTATTTCCCAATGATGGCTAGGGGGTCCAATATCAATTGATTTGTTCTTTCTAGGATTACTCCATTTGCCTTGTATAAGTGTCGTTAAATTGAATCAATGATGACCCTACACGTTTCTTAGCCTGTGATTTGGTACTAGTTCCCCGAATGCTTCATTTCTTTTCGGGAATTTGAGTCCGACTGCGGCAATCGAATTGATTATGCTGATACTCGTTACACAACTTGTGGAAGCTCCTGGCCGTGGCCCATCTGGCACGCACGATTCAGTGGAAACATAAATTCACTGGCGGTTGACAATCTAGACTAATTTGTTACAATCCCCAACCCAAGCCAACGATTATCCTTCAAGTAAATAAATAATAATCAAACTGTCTTCCTTGGTGTGAGGTGGATGTACAGTGGTGGCTTGTACCATAGATTGTACGCCTTTTGATTATGCTCCCAATCGCGGCTAGACTCTGCCAATGACATGTCAAAGTTATAGATCATTCGAGCCAGAACTAGTCTCATCTCAGCGTAGGCAAGCCTATGTCCACGTCAGTATTGTAAGTACTGCTCAATGTCATCCAAAGTAACCTACGTTCTGCCAATGCAGTCTCGCTGGCCAATATGAAAGGGCTGGTGAACTTTGCGATTGTCAGATGCGTATTGAGGGTCGCCCAGAAACCGTTCTGGGTGGAATTCGAAGGGGTCTTTGAAATGCGCATCATTATGATAGAGCGCCCAGTGCCAAATGGTGACATGAGTCTTTCAAGGAGCGAGATATTAGTAATTGGGATAAGGAAGGTTTGTCCTCTGGGAAGCACTCATTATGAGCAAATGGTCTGAACTTACACCCTCTGGAACCACGTGCCCGCAAATCAAACGGCCTCCTTTTGGAACAATTCGTGGCAAGCCGATGGGCACTGGAGGATAAAGGCGTAGTGCCTCGTCAAGACAGGCCAACATGTAACCAAGCTTCCCAACAGACACAATCGTTATGTCGTTTTCTTGGTGAAACGCCGAGCGGACTTCTGCTGTCAGCTTTGTTAACTTGTCGGGATTGGTGACAAGGAAGTACGAAACACCACCAAGAACTGTGGCGGTTGTCTCTGAGCCAGCCACGACGAGAATTGAAGAATTCGTTATAAGCTCCGCCATGCCCGCCTCCTGTAGTGTTTTAAACATGTTAGCCAATATAGGAATCCCCAACAGCGCTCTAGTGTCGTCCAAAAAGAAATAAAGGTGTTGGCACAATTACCTACCCCTTCTTTCTTGTTTTGCAGCAGACCTTCTGTGAGATCCGATCGCCGCATTTTCATGCGTTGCTGCAGCTTGTTCTTAGTGTATACCTGGTGGTTCGCAATTTTCTTCCCCAGAAGTGCCGGCAAAAGTTTGGTGAAAATCTTTTTGATCCAGGGATAATGCGCCGCCGCAGACATGACGGCGCTCATACGTGTCACCTCGAAAATTGGTCTTACCCAGGGGTGATAGGTAGAAGACTCCAAGCACCCGAATGATTCGCCAAAGGCCAAGTCGCCAATCAAGTCAAAGGTCGTGAAGTTGTACCAAGCTGCCATATCGACGGGCCCCTGCCCGCAAAGATCCCGGAGCCTGCTGATCAAGAGGTCGATGTACTTGTGCATAATGGGCTCCTGTTCTCTCATAGAGCGCTCAGAAAACCCATATGCCATATTCCTCCGCAGATTCGCGTGTTGTTCAGTTGGAGCGTACATGATGCTCAGCGGGTGAGGCTCACGAGGCCTGTAATACTCAGCCCACTTTCCAGCCTCGGGAACGCCCGTCTTCTGCGTCATAACGTCCCTCCAGGCAGATTCATCTGAAAAGGCGAGCTCGTTTGGTGCGATACGCACCACGGGCCCGTACCTTTTATGAACATCCAGCATCTGAAAGGCTAACGTCCCTTTCAACGACGCAATGACATAGGGGATTCGCGAGCCACGCCACAAAAGGGGCCCAGGATGTTCTCGCAATGGGTGAAAGAAAATGTTGTAGATGATTTCCATCAGTTTGACACATATTTCCGCCTGGTAATGGATGGTTACTCCAAAGGCTTGAAAATAAACACAAGAAATTACTCACGACTAATAAACACAACGCCACTGTACTAGAAGCTGTCATCAGATCGTTTACCGCCATGGCCATGATTGATTCTCAGGATGACAACAGGAAGGGTCTGCTGAGGTGCGAGGTACACAGGTCTCATGTTCTTGCTGAGAAATGAATGTTCCAGCACAGATGGCGGGGACTTGCAAAAGGTCAGCTATGATGTCGACTCATATTGCCAGTGACGGGGATAGCCAACGGCACATGACGTTGACTGATAGTGACTATTGAGATAAGCGTACTTGTGATGTTGGTTAACTGCAAATACCTTAGGATAGTGCCAGAACCTTGTAAAAGAATATAGTAGCAAGTAAAATTTCCAAATACTTCACGTCAACCTCTCGATATCTTTCTCGGGAATAAACTTTCTTAGCATCTATTATCGTTCCGGCTTGGTAGAGAAACCCAAGGAATCAAGCTAGTCTATACTTTCTTAGCTCCACATAGATGACGAACCTGTATTACTCCCTAGCTTTTGGTAAAATTAAAACTCACACAAGCCGTTAAGGTTAATTATACTTCAAAGAGTGAGATACAGTTGTGTTTACCCTTTCGCCACGGCGAGCTTATTCGGTCAGCATCATGAGGACAGTATGACTTAAATGAGGACATACTGTGGTTGCAACATCCAAGCAAACGTTATATTGGCATCCTTATTTAGAACTTGACTCTGAACTTAACAGCAGACTTAGGAACAGTACAGATAAGGTTGCCTCACTAACTCTGCGGAATGCTGACAAGGTTTCCGGTGAACTCCGTATAACAAGGACAAGACTCCCTACTGAACTTTGAGGAACACAGAGAAGGCTCCCCGATTGACTCTCAAGAGGAAGGCCCGACTCATCGATTTCTTTGTCCCCTCCTTGGATGCTCGTCGATCTGGGTAGGCCGGATGACATGCTTTCGGTTGTTCTGCGCTACCGTGGAACTGTGTTGCGAACTATGATCGTAGATCTTAGCCTGGAGGAAATGTTTGGTCTGTCTACCGTTACGACGCTGTTGTGTTGTTCGTGAAACAAGATGAAGCGGGTCGTTTTGGAAAACTTCTTAGACAGCTTTCAGCATTTTGGCTCTCGTATTCTTTTCCACCCGCAGGCAGCGCTATCTACTAGCCCAAATAAGAAATATCCGCAATCATTCAATTAGACAGCATCCATATTCCGGTGCTAACTGTGGGCCGTGTAATCATATGATTACACGAAACTCTTCGTCCATTGCCTCACGCTCTGCCACTTAGGTGGCCTCACGCCGTCGCAAGAGAAGTGTAGTAGAACCATTTCAGCTCATGTAGGAGCAAACTCTTGTACTTCGTCGGCCTTTTTGAAAAACCAAATACAGGGCCGTCCCTTAGCTTTTGCCTTCATTATACCGTGAATACGCATTACGTCGCGCAGGATTCTACCAATTCTACCCACCATGACTCTGACTTCAACTGTCGCCCAAACGGAGACCTTGGGTCCCAATGACAAGATTGGGGCCATGTGGTATTATGCGCCAGGCCCTGATGGGAAGCCAGTGTACATGCGCACCTTGACATCTTAGTCGTCCAGTCAACGATTGTGTTTGCTGACATCGTGACAGCCCGATTGACACGAACAGACACATAACTGTGTACGGAACTGGTTCCAAGAAAGTAGTCACTATACGAGATCTGCGAGGACGTCCCGACCTGCTCAAGGAGCTGTCTCTTGACGTTCACGGGTTCGAGCTGCATCACTACCCCAGCATTGAGAAGGATTTCAACGACGGAAATGTTATCCGTACGGTCTACTATCCTGAATGCCTAAAGTTGCTGAAGAAGCTGTGAGTCATTGGCCAAATGTCCCTCGCACCGTCCTTCACCCACTGGGTAGAAGTCTGCTTGTTCAACCAAGCCAATACGACGTCTAACCCCACAGCTCGGTTTCACAGGACGGGTGCACAATACGTGCACATAGACACGAGTCTGATCCGCCGTGACCCATACGACAAAGTGGTTGAACACATGGCCAAAGACGGGACTGATCAAGCATTCAACGCACCGCGCGCACCAGCCAGGAACGTCCACCTCGACGTGAGCAGCAGAGAGGGTACGGCCCTGACTTACAGGACGCTCGAGGCGCTCCCTGAAGAGACGCAAGAAAAGCTGCGCCAACGTCCATTCTCCATAGTGAACATTTGGAGGCCCATCAAACCCATCCAGCGTGACCCTTTGGCCTTGATGGATCCGCGTTCCATACAAGATGATGAACTCATCACGGTTCCGTGTTCCTACATCAGCCCCACGGGTGTCGGAAGCGTTGACTCGGAGATGTACAAAATATCACCCCAAAGAGCTGCCGAACATCAGTGGTGGTACGTCAGCAACATGCAGCCCGATGAGATTCTAGTCTTCAAGCAGTTTGACAGCAGGTCTGGTGTGTCTGGGCGGGTCCCTCACAGCAGTTTTGTCGATGAGGCGGTGGAAGGGAAGGGTTTACCTCCACGGGAGAGCATCGAAATCAGGGCTAAGGTCTGGTTCTAGCAAGGCTGGTGACTTTTTTTTCCTGACCGTAACTTGAGCATAGTGGCACCTAGATATGGATGTGCCTTGATATTCTCGGCCCCTGGATGTCGAAAGACGTGTCTGGAAAGCTCAAATGGCTTCATTTGAGCATTAGTCTTGTGTACTTAGACGTATAAACTTGAATGCAATACTGTACTGCTTCTCATATCATAAAATTGAAGGCCATTGATGAAAATAGTGGGCCTTGTTTCTATGTTATCCTTTGGGCAGGCGATGTCTAATAACAAGAATCGACCACTTCTTAGTCTCAAAACTGGATTCCCCATCTTCACTTGCCGCAGGATCGTGCAGTGCTCGTTGTCGTCCTTGCAGGGGAAAATCGGCGAAAAGTACCCCGCCAGCCGCGGGGTCATCGAAGGCGCTGAGTGAGCACAATAACGATGGCTCGAGGGTTCAAGACTGAATCTGCAGTTCAGCATGAAAGGGTACGGTCACCAGGCAGGCTCATATTAGCATCACTGTTATTTTGGGACATGTGTGAGGCCTGCGTAATTTCATTACTGAAATCAATATCCGATTCATGCACACTTATAGCGATTGCTCAGTTTTCTTCGTCAAAGAACAAAATGACCCGGCATTCAAGACTCTGTCTCATAGGTTGATCCTTCTCCGTCTCATCCACAAAGCCTGTGTGCATTGTCCGCCTCGCCCGCCCATCCAAAGCCGAGTCGAAGTTTTTGAATATGACGGCTTCTTGAGGTGTTTGGCGATATTTGAAATACCAGCGGTGGTTCGAATTGTATTTCGAATACCAGCCAGAGCCCAGGTTCCCACTGGGTAAAGTCGTCTTGACGGGCAAGAGATCATCCTCTGGCAGAGATCTCGCGTCTGCGATACAAAATGGATCTTTGCGAACGGTCTTGATGGGCTTCCACAGCTATTATTCCTATTAGCTCTAAATTCTTCGGTCCACTTCAGGCCGTTTGTTTGAGAGTCTTGACTCACGTTTACGATCTGGAAGCGTTTCTTGGACAGGATCTCGCTGTCTTCACCCATCTCATCGCTCAATACGGTGAGGGCTCCCTCGTAAGACTGGTCACCGTGAACAAAGTACGAAGGAGTCGCAACGGGCTTCTCGTCTGTGGATATACCGCGAACGATGTGGTTGAAGACATGTGCACGGTAAGCGCCGGTCATATTCTTCAGTAGTTCTGCAACCTCGGGGTAGTACACTTGCTGGATCTTTTCGTCGTCCAAAAAATCCTTTTCCTTGCTATCGAAGTGCACGAATTGAAACCCATGAATACCAAGCTTGAAGCTGTCAATGTTTGGAGTGCAATCCTTCACGATGACCTGGCGCGCATCCCACGTCTTGTTGACCACTTTTTGAATTACACTTGATGACCGTTAATGTTAGCCCAGATCAAAAAAGGAAACTTGGCCTCAGTTGACGCAGATGACTTTGCTCCGCAGACTTAACTGACCCTTTCACAGGCGTCTTCCACACCCCTTGGGTGGAGTTCTCCGCGTCTAGGTAATTCAACACCGTGAGCCTGTCGTGTGCTCGCATTGGCCCGCCATTTCCGTTGATCATCAGAGTTTGCTGCTCCGGCTCCACCACACGGAATGGGCTGACCATCGCTAGGCATTCCATGATGTGAGCTATTTGGTGTTGCTTGTTTACTGCTTCCACTTCGTTCCTCAATCCTCCCATCACGCTGGGGCAGTGAAAATCGGCAGAAATTGAATGCACACAATGAGGGAATGTCGGTGAGCGGTATGGGCAATCAAGATGGGCAATGTGCTCTCGGGGATGGAATGCTCGGCTCGGTCGCGCCACACTTCACGCTAAGGGACTTCCGCGGATCCTATCTAAAATTCATTATGAAAGTTCAGCATTGTGATTATACTTTCGCTGGAAACTACTCAAGAAAGGGGGAATACGAGAACTGTTGGTTCCAAGACGGTTGCAACACTTCCGATTCCAATAGCGTACTAGAGAAAAACCTTCCCCCATAATCCGCGGACCCTTCATCGTAAACAGCTCGATATTGAACAAAGTTCACGCTAGAGATACATTCATAACGCCTGAAAAGTTAAGACTTAGCTTTCTTTTAATGCAAACCCCAGTACTATGCTAGGATCGCACTATTTATGCCGAGAAGGTATGTTGTAGTGCAGCACTCGGGTGTAATAGCGGACAACTTTATCCCTCATACCTTCGATATAAATACGCGTGTTGGACAAGCTCTAAGTATTGTGGAAATCACGGCTTCTCGACTAACGAGGTATGCAGATATCCCGAACGTGATAATTGAGTTCTGCGATTAGGTTTGAGGAGTGAAAGCTTGATTACGAGTAACTGGAACTCCTCTTTTGGGCGCAAGCTGTTCTGAAGAGGTTTGGTCGTTTAAATGGGATGTCCTTTCAGAGCCGGAATTTTGTCGGCACGTGTAAAGATTTACTCTAAACTGGCAACTAGCAGGTTATTTGCTTTTTGGTGTCTTGTGTCTTTCAAAGGTCTCTAGACTATTTTCAATTAATAGCAGGTTTTTTAAACCACCAGGCAGAATACTCACGTAATTTCAGCACTGCACCAACACTATTATAACTCTTTTCACGTCCCTAATAACCATAAACTAATATAATATAAGCTGTTTTCCCAGCGTCCTTATAATATTATAATTTAAAAGAGAAAAAAATTATTAGATTTTATAATTGATTATAGTGATTTTATAAGTAAAATTATAGTTTTTAATATTATTATATTATTTATCTTCTTTTATTAAATCCTTATATTATAAAGGTTAATTTTATTAAGCTAATAAATAAATACCTTAAACATTTATTATAATAATCTATAAATTTATAATAAATTTATAATAAACTATCTTTTTATAATAAATTTATAATTTAATAGTAAATTTATAATAAATTTATTAAGAATTAATTATTTATTATATAATCTTTAATTTAATATATCTTCTTAAATTAATATATTATAATAAACTAAACTTTAACCCTCTTTTATTACTTTTTATTTATACTTTATAAGATTTTTTAATACATTTTAATCTTTTTATTAATTATTAATATCTTTAAAGCTTAATTATTAAAGAAATTTATTTTATTTTTTAATTAATAATACCTTAATTAACTTATTTTTTATTATTTATATTAATAAAGTATATTTTATATTAATAATATTATTTTAAACTTCTTATTATAATTAATAATTATAAATATTTATATATTATAATTTTATCTTAAGTTAAATAATTTTAAAATTTATTAAGTTAATAATTTATATATTATTATACTTAATCTTAATTTTCTTCTTATTTAATTCTATTAATAGTTTTATAAGGAGTTTATTTATATTAAAGTAAATAATTCTACCTTTATTATTAATATTATAATTATATCTTATTTATTAGCTCTTTATTTAATTATTCCTTTAAATAACTTTATTATAAATATTTAAAAATTCTTTTAATTAATAATATTATTAATAAAGAAAGAATTACTTATTATTATAAATTTATTTATATTTATAAAATAAAGAATAAGATATTTAATATCTTTAAAATAGAAAAGCATTTAATTTATAATATTATAATATTTCTAACTTAAATTTATAAGGAATTATATAAGCCTTAATATAATAAATATAATATTTAATTAAGTAGATATTATAATAAATAATATAAACTTAATCTTATATTAATAAAAGTTAACTTTAATAAGTTTTATAATATTAATTTATAACTTTAATTCTTTAATTATTATAAAGATTTTATAAGAGAGATTTCTTTTATTAATTATCTTAGTAATCTTCTTAATATATATAATTTAAGTTAACTAAATTTAATAATTAAGATAATCTTTATAAATCTTTATACTTAGAAATTATTAAATTAAATCCTTTTTATTAATTTTATACTTTTTTTAAAGTTATTAAATAAGTTTATTAATTTATCTTTATTAATTCTTTTAATATATTATAATAATATTATTAATATAAAAGAAGATTAAGATATTTTTTTTTTATAATAATAAGGCTTATATAATATTTATTAATATTTAAGTTTAATAAATATTTTAATAAATTCCTTTTATTATAATAATAATAAAATTTATAACTTATATAATACCTTATTAAATATTAAGATAATACCCTTTTTTTTATAATTATAAAGTATTTTTATAAAGATATCTTAATTAATTAAAATATAAATAAATATATTTATTATATTATATTAAATTAACTTAAGATTAAACTTTATAATAATAATAATTAATATATAAAATAATTATCTTATTAAAATTATAATATAAGTTTCTTATATTTATTTTTATATTTATTAATTTCTTTTAATAATAAGTTATATTTTATATATTTTAAAAATATTATATTTATTAAATTTATAAATATATATTTATATACCCCTCTTAAATATAAGGGTAAAAGACTTATAATTATGTTTTTTTAATTAATTTATATTCAACTATATAATATTTTTATAATAAGGTTTCATTTACTTAAGGTAATTAAGAAATCTTCTTAAAGAAATATATTATAAACCTAGCTACCTTTTATCCTTTAGTTAACTTATTATTATAAATCATTATTTTAACAATAATAAGCTTATCTATTTATTTAAAATAATCCTTAAATTTCTCTAAGATAATAATAAATATATTAATCTATTTAGTTATATAAGGTCCCTTATTTTTATACTCTTTTGCTTTTATAAATGCTATTCTTATATGGATAAAGACTTGTTTATTATAATTAAAGTTTATTTCTATAGCTATTTATAAGCTATTAGGTTTATATATCTAGATGTATAATAATTAAATATAATTACCTTATCTAGGTTTTAAATATATATATTAGCTTAAGCTTAATTGTTATCTTAGCTTTAATAGGCTAAATGATTGCTTTTAAATAGTTTTCTAATATAATGTAATAAGGTTATATCGCTTAGTTTTATTAAATAAATATATATTTAAATAAAGCTAAAACCTTAATTAGGGTAAAGGTAGCTTTTATCATTACTTATTTTAATTAACTTATATTTACTTAAATTATATAATAATAACATTTTTATATAATACTTAATAATATTAAATTAAGTTGCTTATAACTTATAATAACTTTAACCTTAATAATATTTATTCCTTTTATTAATAGCATTAATATAAATAGTGTTAGAGATTAAATATAGCTTAATATTATAGCTTTTAATATAAAATAATAGCTTTTAATTATAAATAGGTTTATAAAAGTAGATTATAAAGTTATTATAAAAAGCCTTATATAATAAAAATTATTATGTTTTTTTTAAATTATATCTTATCCTTTTAAGATATTAATTATAATTTTTAGCTAAGTAGAGGAACTTAAATAAATATAAATAATTAATATATATTTATATATAATTTAAGATTTATTTTCTTATTATATAAGGATCTTTTTTATAAATTTTAATTTAAAATCTTATTTTAATATAACTTTATAAATAATTAACTTTAGCTTATTTAAATAGATTATTAAATAAATAATTTATTAAGTTTTTATATTATTTTAATAGCTTTAAGAGTTATTTTTTTTAATATTTTTATCCCTTAATATAAATATTTTTTAATTTAAGCTTTATTAAAATATTATTATTTAACTTTATTATAAATATTATCTTTATTTTAATTATAAATATAACTTATTATAATAAATTTATTAAAGATTTAATAATTAATAAGATTTCTTTTTTATTTAATTATATTTATATAATATATATTAAGAGTATTAATAATAATAATTAAAATAATATAAGGAATAATATAAACTTAATATTTATATAAGAGTTATTTTATTAATCTTCTTTAAATTATATATTTTTTACTTCTTTTATACTTTCTTTTTAAATCCTTCCTTTATTAAATTGTTTTAAGCTTTTAATTTTAAAAAGATCTTCTTTCTTTAAATTTAATATTTTATTATTATTTAAAAATATATTTTTATTTATTTATTTAATTAATTATTTAATATTTATAATATAAAGTTTATTTATAAATTCTCTTTAATTTTTATTAAATATTTAATATTTATTAAATATTATATCTTATATATTAATTATCTTTTTAATAAATAAAATCTATATTTAATAAATATTTAATAATTAATATCTTATAAAATAATTAATTTAAACTTATAATTTTAAATATTAATATCTCTTTTTTTTTAATTAAATATTTAAAGTTATTATATAAGCTTTATAATTAAATATCTTTAAGTAAATTTAATTAAATCTTAAATCTAACCATAAAATTCTTTATTTTTTAATAATAATAAAAAAGAATTAATAATATAATATTTATTAATTTAATTTTTAATTATAAAAAAATTAAAAGCTTTAAACTTATTTATAATATTTATATCTTTTTTTTTAATTATACCTTTTAAATACTTTATTTTATTATTTTATATTTATATATTAATTATAAAAGATTTAATTTAAATATATTTTAATTTAAGATAATTTATAATAACTTATCTTTAATTAAATATTTTATTATTATATTTAATAATCTTAACTTTTATTTTATATTAAAGTTTTATTATTTTAAAAAAGAATTTAAATATTTTAAATATTATATTATTATCTTAATTTATAAAATAATAATTTTATATATATTTTAAAACTTTATTTATAAATAAAAGTTATAATTTATAAATATAAATACTTAATTTATAATTATAAAAGTTTAATATTATTTTTTTATCTTTTTATTTAAAAATCTTTCTTAATAAATAATAAATTTACCTTATAATTTTAACTAAAATATATATTTTATATTTAATTATTATTAATTTATAAATTTATATTTTTTAAAATATATTTATTAAATATCTTAATATTTTAAATTTAAAATAATTAAGTTATTTATATTAAAAAAAAACTTTATTTATTAATAATTTCTTTTTAATAAATATTATATATTTTTTCTTTTAAATATAAAATATAACTTTTAATTTATAAATTAAATATTTAATAATATATTATTTATAAATATTTATAAGTTTATAAAAGATTATTTTATATATTATAAGGAATTAAAATATAATTAAAGTTTTAAAAAAAAGATTTTATATAATATTTTTAAGCTTTAAGGATATTTTTAAATATTAATAAATTAAAGTTTATATATTTTTAAATATTTTTTTTATTAAGTTATATTAAATTATAAATTAAGTTAATCTTTACTTTTTAATTTTAATATTATTCTTAAAACTTATATCTTAAATTCCCCTTTTAAGTAATTATTATTTATAATAAAACTTAAGCTAATAAATTAACTTATATATTAATTTAATTTAAGCTTAATTAACTTAATATAAAAGCTTTTAAAAAATAAGATATATTCTTTATTCCTTAATTTATAAGAATATATTTTAAATAAAGTAAATTTAACTCATTTTATATAATATATAAAAGAGATATAATAAGTAATTAATTAAAATAAGATTAATAACCTTATTTTATTTATACTTTATTAACTATATATTTATTAACTTATATAAAAAATAATATATTAAGTTTTAAATTAAAGCTTTTAAAGAATAATTCTTTATAAATTAATAATATTTAAATAAACTTTTTATAAAAATATATATAATTAAGGTTAAAATATAATAATAAGTAATCTTATTTTTAATCTATATATATATACCTCTTAAGCAATATACATTAATCTCTTTATATAATAATAAATGCTTAAATATTTAGCATTAAAAAAAAACATAATGCTAATAATAATAAGTTTTAAATATAATTATAGCTTGCGGCTAAGTAAATAGTGATAGCCTTATAATAGCCGTATAGATAAGGCTAGCGAGAATTGCTTCTAACGGCGCTATAGATTAAAAAGTTAGGTAAATAATCATATGGCGAAGACCAGAATAATCTCTCTATAAAATGAATCCTATAAATGCAGTCTTAGTTGAAAACTTAATCTCTTTCCACCCATATCGATATATATCTACCACCATAGCTAATATTCAACCCTAAAGCTGTTAACTTTAATAGAAGTTAAAATAATAGATAATTTTCTTAATAATTATCTATAATTATTTTATAAAGCTATTATAAAACTCTTTAAAAAGAGTAAATATGATATTTATAATAGAATAAGTAATATAAAGGAGTATAATGATATTATATTCCTTTAAGTTTACTTTTTAATTATTAATAATTAGAAAAAGGTTTAAAGAATTAAAAAGTAATTAAGAAATAAGGGTAGGAAGTAAAATTTCAGGGTTTATCTATAAAAGGGTAATGAATAAATATATTAAGCCGTTGAAGATTTTATATATAAGCTAAGGGAAGGATAATCAGAAAGCTAAGTAAATAGCAATTAGATTAATAAATAATTGATTTAAAAAACATAATATAACCAAAGCTATATAATAATAAGGGTATTTAAAATTAAAGAAATATAAATTAACCTTTTTATAACTTATTTATAAATAAATAAATTTTTAGCCTTATATTTTTTTCCCTTATCTCCCTTATAATAATTAAGTTAAGTTTAATTATACCTTAATATTTACCTTAATAACTAAATTAAATTTAATTATACCTTAATATCTACCTTAATAATTAAAGTTATATTTAAGGTTATTTTTTATATAATATTTATATTAATAATAATAATAAATATACTCTTAATATATTATTTAAGAATAATATTTATTATATAAAATAATTTAAGATTATAATAAAATATAATAAATATATATAACTTTTAAGAAATATTAAATATAAAATACCTTATATAATTTTAAGATATAATTCTTTTATTTTATATATAAAATTAATATATTAAGGGCCTTAATAAATATAAAATAATATAATTTAATATTAAAATTAAGAATAATTTAAATAATTAATAAATATTATTATTTATTATCTTATATAATTAATTAAATATTAAAGATATTATTTTAAGAAATATATATTATATATTATATATAATAATAATATAAAGATTATAAATATAAATAATAATTTTTAATATTAAATTATATCTTTTATTTTAAATTTTTAAATAATAATAAGGCTTTAAACCTTTAATATTTATTATATTTATTATTAATATTAATATTTATATTTAAATTATCCTTTAAGTTTAAAAACTTAATATTATAATTATTTATATTATAATAAAAGTATTTTATATTCTTTATATTATAATTAAAGATATAACTTTTATTAACTTTATAATAATCCTTATATCTTATATATTCTTATTTAATTATTAATCTTATTATATAAATCTTTAATAATATATTAAAAGATATTTAAAAGATTATCTTAATAAACCTTATAATTTAATTTATTAACTTTAAAATATAATTTATTAACTTTAAAAATATAAAATAATTTATTTATTTTATTTTAATTAATAATTTAAAAGTTATAATATTTATTATATTATTTATTATTATTTTTATTATTAATATTAATTATAACTTATATTTCCTTTTATTTATATTTAATTTAATATTTTATATAATTTTATAAAAAGTTAATATAATTAAAAAAATCTTTATATAACTTATCTTTATAAGGTTAATTATTATAATATATCTTAATTAACTTAATAAATACTTAATAAATAAATATTATATACCTTTCTTCCTCTTTTTTTTTAATCTTACTTTATTTTATAAAATAAAAAATAATATTTATTTTATTAAGTTATTATATTTTTATAAATAAGAATAATAAATAAGAGGTAATCTTATTAAAAGTAAAGCCCCTTATAGCTTTTATTTTTTATAATATTAAAAAAAATATTTTAATTTTATAAAGAATAAGTTAACTTTTAAATAATAATATTAATAAATAATATTAAGATATATATAATAAATATAACTTAATAATTTATAATATATAAAAAGAAAGCTAAGTTATAATTATAATTAAAGGATTTATAAATAAAATATAAATTAAGTTTAAATAAAGTTAATAAATAAAGTTATTAAGGAAAATCTTAAAATTTTAAGTTGAAATTAAGTATTTTTATAAATTAAAGAATTTTAAAAGTTTATATAAAAAACCTTATTAAATAAAATAAATAAATTAAGGATTATTTATTTAAAAATTAACTTTTTAAAAGCTTTTTAAGTTTTTATTAATTAATTAAAAACTTTAACCTTATAAAGAGAAAAAGTCTTATTTAAAGATAAGTCTTATAAAGTATTAAATTAATAGCTTTATAATATATAAATATCTTATTAATTAAAGTATTATTTAAAAAGCTAAAGTTATTTAAAATAAATAAAAAAAAAGCTTATAAATATTCTTAAAATTAATTAATATCTTTATAAATTTATAAGTTAATAAAGTTTATTTATAATAATAAAAGATATTATTTAAATATTTAATTAAATATATAAACTTATTTATATTAAATAATAATTATTATTACTTTATTTTATTTTATAATATAAAGAGAATTTATTTAAATAAATAAATATCTTATTATTATATTTTCTAATCTTATAAATATTAATAATTTATTTAAGTTTTTAAATATTAAAATAAAGAAGATTAAAATTATATTATAATTTTATAATATTAACCTAATTATATTATATATTAAATCTTATAATTAAGTTAATATTATTTTTTTATATTTTAAAAGAATATAATTAATTATATATATAACTTTAATTATAATTAAGATATACCTTTTAAGATATAAATAAGGAATTATATATATATACTTTTTTTTAAGGCTTAAAGTTATATTATTTTTTATTTATATCTTATTTTAAAAAATAATCTTAAAAGCTAATTTATTTAAATTAAGCTTAAAGTTTTAATATTTTATATTAATTAATATATTATCTTTTTTCTTTAAAATTAATCTTAAATCATTTTTATTTAAATCTTTAATTAAATCCTTTTTATTAATATTATAAAGGAAATTTATATTTTTTATTTATTTTATAAAGCTTTTTAATTAATTTTTAATAATTTCTTTTAATTTTAATAACCTTTTTAACTTTAATATCCTTTATTATATTATCTTTTTTTTACCTTTTATCTTTTAAATAAATAAGATATTTAATTTTATAATTATTAAAGAAAAGTTATATAAATTCTTTAAATTATAAATACTTTTTTATTATCTTATAATTTTTAAGGAATTTCTTAAGATTTATTAAATTATTATTATTTTATTATTTATTAATAAATATATAATAACTTTAAAATATTATAATCTTTAAAAAGATAATTTATTTAAATTAAATATTAATTATAACTTTTTAATTTTAATTTTTTTCTTATATTTTTTCTTATTTTTAAGAAAATATATTATTTAAAATAATAATATTATAATTTTTAAGCTTTTTTATAAAAATAATTATAATAAAAATATAAAGATTAATTTTAAGTTTATAATTTAAAATATAATTTTAATTATACTTTTTATATAAATAAATAATAATTATATTTATAATAAGCCTTATATATTTCTTAAAGATAATTTAAAAATAAAGTTTAAAATAATAATCTTAATTATTAATTTTAATAATATCTTTATATAATATAATAACTTTATTATAAATTATTTTATTAATTTTTATATATTATATTAAAATATTATTTTTATTTTATAATATTATAATAAAAATTTTTAAAAAATAAAAAAGATATTATTATTAATATATTAAATATAAGCTTTTTAAAAGAATTAATTATTTTCTTTAATAATTTTAATTATAATAAATATAATATAAATTATTTTTAATTTTATATTTTTTATAAAATATTTAATTTTAAAGATTAAGTTTTATAATTAATTTATATAAAGATATATAATTATTATTATTAAATTATCTTTATAAAATATATTATTTTTTATAAAATAATTATAATAATTAATAATATTAATAAATATAATAAAAGTTTATAAATTAATTTTTATTTTTTTAATAAATAAATTATAAAATTAATTATAATAAATATTTTTTTTATTATTATATTTAACTTTAATATTTATATTTATAAAAAGGTTAATTATATAAGTTTTAATAATTAATTTATTAAAAGTTTTTTTATAATTTTAAAACTTAAATAAATTAATTAAAATTTTCTTTAATTTTATTATTAATTTAATATATTTATTTAAGCTTATTTTAATTAATAATTTATTTTTAATAATTAATCTTATAATATTTAATCTTTTAAAAATATATATTTTTTTCTTTATAAGGAATATAAAGGATTATTTTTATTAATTTATATATTATAAAGAATTAAAATGTAATTAAAGTTTAAAAAAGATTTTATATAATACTTTTAAGCTTTAAAGACATCTTTAAATATTAATAAATTAAAATCTATATATTTTTAAATATTTTCTTTATTAAATTATATTAAATCATAAGTTAAGTTAACCCTTACTCCTTAATCTTAATATTATCCTTAAAACTTATATCTTAAATTCCTCTTTTAAATAATTATTACTTATAATAAGATTTAAATTAATAGATTAGCTTATATATTAACTTAATTTAAGCTTAATTAACCTAATATAAAAGCTTTTAAAAGATAAGATATATTTTTTATTCTTTAATTTATAAGAGTATATTTTAAATAAAATAAATTTAGCTTATTTTATATAATATATAAAGAAGGTATAATAAGTAATTAATTAAAGCGAAATTAATAACCTTATTTTATCTATATCTTATTAATTATATATCTATTAACTTATATAAAGAATAATATATTAAATCTTAAATTAAAGCTTTTAAAGAATAATTCTTTATAAATTAATAATATTTAAATAAATCTTTTATAAAGGTATATATAATTAAGGTTAAAATATAATAATAAGGGTATTTAGAATTAAAAGGGTATAAATTAGCCTTTTTATAGCTTATTTATAAATAAGCGGATTTTTAACCTTATATCCCTTCCCCTTATCCCCCTTATAATAATTAAGTTAAATTTAATTATACCTTAATATTTACCTTAATAATTAAGCTAAGTTTAATTATATCTTAATATTTACTTTAATAATTAAGGCTATATTTAAAGTTGTTTTTTATATAATATTTATATTAATAATAATAATAAATACGCTCTTAATATATTACTTAAGAGTAATATTTATTATATAAAATAATTTAAGGTTATAATAAGGTATAATAAATATATATAATTCTTAAGAAATATTAAATATAGAGCGCTTTATATAATCTTAAGGCGTGATTCTTTTATTTTATATATAAAGCTAATATATTAAGGGCTTTAATAAATATAAAGCGGTATAATTTAATATTAAAATTAAGAATAACTTAAATAATTAATAAATATTATTATTTATTATCTTATATAATTAATTAAATATTAAATATATTATTTTAAAAAATATATATTATATATTATATATAATAATAATATAAAGATTATAAATATAAATAATAGTTTTTAATATTAAATTATATCCTTTATTTTAAATATTTAGGTAATAATAAGGCTTTAAATCTTTAATATTTATTATATTTATTATTAATATTAATATTTATACTTAAATTACCCTTTAAATTTAAAAATTTAATATTATAATCATTTATATTATAATAAAAATATCTTATATCCTTTATATTATAATTAAAGATATAACTTTTATTAACCTTATAATAATCCTTATATCTTATATATCCTTATTTAATTATTAATTTTATTATATAAATCTTTAATAATATATTAAAAGGTATTTAAAAAGCTATTTTAATAAATCTTATAGCTTAATTTATTAACCTTAAGATATAACTTATTAACCTTAAAAGTATAAAATAAGATATAAAATAGCTTATTTATCTTATTTTAATTAATAGCTTAAGGGTTATAATATTTATTATATTACTTATTATTATTTTTATTATTAATATTAATTATAATTTATATTTCCTCTTATTTATATTTAATCTAGCGTTTTATATAATCTTATAAAAAGTTAATATAATTAAAAAATTCTTTATATAACTTATCCTTATAAAGCTAATTATTATAATATATCTTAATTAACTTAATAAATACTTAATAAATAAATATTATATATCTTTACCCCTTTTTTTCTTTAATTTTATTTTATTTTATAAAATAAAAAATAATACTTATTTTATTAAATTATTATATTTTTATAAATAAAAATAATAAATAAAAGGTAATTTTATTAAAAGTAAAGCCCTTTATAACTTTTATTTCTTATAATATTAAAGGAAATATTTTAATTTTATAAAGAGTAAGTTAATCTTTAAATAATAATATTAATAAATAATATTAAAATATATATAATAAATATAACTTAATAATTTATAATATATAAAAAAAAAGCTAAATTATAATTATAATTAAAGAATTTATAAGTAAAATATAAATTAAATTTAAATAAGGTTAATAAATAAAGCTATTAAGAGAAACTATTAGATTAAAGATTATATAGTGAATGATTGGTTCCTGGTGAATCTATTATAAATTTATTGTTAGATTGTGAATTTATTATAAGATGATGGTTTATTGTGAATTTACTATGAATTTATGGATTATTATGGTAAATACTTAAGGCATTTACCTTTTAGCCTA